>JAYDYQ010000014.1:0-28911 GCA_034814905.1 Penstemon davidsonii
AAATTCAAAGTAAAAGCTTACACTAAAATTTTCCTTTTATCAATAGATGGGATGCATTACATGAAAAAGGAAAAGAGTGAAAAGAATCAACTTTCAAACTTATTTACTTTTCCTTTCCAATCTCTTTTCTGCTTTTCTCATCTTACCCCCATGTCCACAAAAGCAAAACCCCCCAAATAGCCTTTAAAGTGTCACTGTCTCACTTATACTTCACATATAAGAAAAAACCATTTACTTGATACCTTGTCACTTCTCTCTCTACTTCTCTTTCAATCTCAAATCTCTCTGCAACTACTCCTCTCACAATTCATTATCAAGCCCAATCTCAAACGAGAAGAAACCCACAAATTCTATATATATTTCTCCCGGAAATTTAGCATCAAATCCAACAAATAACCCCAACCCACAAATCACAATCCTAGCTAGCTAGATAGAATCACAAACAAAACTACCCAAAACAAGGATAAAGAAAGTCCATTTCTTACCTATATATATACAACAAATTAAGGAAATCTCATTCCAAAGGAAGATCAACTAATCCAAGTACAAGAAAATTGAAAGGGTTGAAGAAAAAAAACAAAGTATGGAGCTATTTCCAGCACAACCGGACCTTTCCTTACAAATCAGCCCACCAAACAGCAAACCCTCATCATCAAATTGGAGAAGAAATAACAACACTAAAGAAGATGATGGATTAGAAGATTTGGGATTCTTGAAAAAAGCTCTTGCTTCCAATAATGTTAACTCCGGGTCGACCTCGAACCATACTTTCCACCACCTAATCCACGGTGGCTCCACCGCAAATTTTCTCCACTCCTTTCAACAAAACCACCACCACCAAGAGCTCAATAATTTGTTGAGCCGCCCTATTAGAGGAATTCCTGTTTATCAAAACCCTTCTTTCAATCAAGATTTTGATTCAGCAATATTATCAATGCCATTAACTTCTTCAACTCCTAATTATAATAGTAATTACTCTCAAGGAGGGGTAATTCGGTCAAGGTTTATTTCAAGGTTTCCGCCTAAAAGAAGCATGAGGGCTCCTCGGATGCGGTGGACCACAACTCTCCATGCTCGTTTTGTTCACGCTGTCGAGCTCTTAGGCGGCCATGAAAGTAGGATTACTATTTCTTTTTCTCTCTTTTATTTCTTTTTTCATAATATGGCATATATTAATATTGTAAGCGACAGAGTGGTCTTGTTGTCTCGATCCACTGTGATTCAATTCTTTCGTTGCTCCAATTCATATTGAGTTATATTATTGTAGGAGCTACACCAAAGTCGGTTCTTGAGCTCATGGATGTAAAAGATCTCACCTTAGCTCATGTTAAATCCCATTTACAGGTAATTTAGTGAATTCCCTCTTGCTTTTTCCATAAGTGAAAAATGTTCTTAATTAATATACTTTATAAAGAAAGAAAAGAAGGATGAACTGGGAAGGTGAAACATTGAGTTATATTACTGGATCTGATGAAATTGTTTGCTTGGGAAAAAGAACCATTCTTGTAAAATAAAAAGATAAACAGATTTAGGAGAGAGGTTGATTCATCAATAAATTTTATTGTATAAGACAAAACACAAAGATTTGAATGGAAAAAAAGTCCAAGAGACAAGTTAATTTTCTGTAAGATTTTCTTTTTCCAAACTAATTGTGTACCTATATTTTCTCAAAAGAAGTGGCTAGAAAGAAGGTAAAAGTACAAAACATTATCATGACACAATGATATATAATATCTGCATTATTTTTGGGTCTTGTTCGAAAAACACAAATGTACATGTACATGTACATGCAATTAATTAAATACTCCTCCTATATGTACATGGGACACATACGAAAAGGCATTCATCATAATTAATATACTCAAACAGTACTCCTATGTGTAACCATTACTACTAATTTTACCCCCAAAAAATTATTTGATTCATGCAAATTTTAAATTGGGATATACATTGATAACATATTTTTATTTGTTACAATACATTGAATGACATATTAATTTTATATATATACTATTATAATCTCGTGTATTGTTCTATCAACTGTCAAGTGACATTCTTTAATGTTTTGGCACAGATGTATAGAACTGTTAAGTCAACCGATAGAGCTGCAGCTACTTCAGGTCAAATTCAAATTCAAATTTCTTCTAGCTTGTTACTTTGTTAATATTTATTCAGAATTTTTATTTCTTTAATTTAAAATGTTTAGGACAATCAGATGCATTCGAAACCGGGTCGTCAGGGGATACTACTTCGGATGATTTCTTATTTGACATTCAGAATAATAATTCACAGAAATCTGAAGTAATATCAGTCCAACAGGGAAGACAAATATTGAGCATTAATCAAGATAAGGATTTCCATGGTTTGTGGACAAACTCCTCAAGGTATTTTTATACAAGTATTAATTATTCTGTGCATATTTCATTGGCTTCACAATCTATTTAGCAAAATATCCTTACTTATATTTTTTATTTCTTGAAAAGTTCATGGATTAACTTGATCAATGTACCATTTTCCTGGCTATAAGAATATATATTAACTAATTTTCTCTAAATAAAACCTACATATATAGTATATACTTACACATATATATATATATATATATATATATTAATATCTAGGCAACTAATTAATTTTACTCTGAAAACATTAAAATGACATAAATCAGACCACAATAATTATATATGCTTTTGGTGGGTGGGACAAGTACAGAAGCTATAAAATGTTAGGCTTTGAATTCAAATATTATAAACTTACACTCTTTTGATTAACTACCAGAAATTATCTCCTCATTTAAATTTTAAACCAATATATACTATAATTAAAAGACCACAAAAAAGAGAGGAGTGCATGAGTATTAAATGCTGATTGCTTTTTTGTACTGTCTGGACTGCCAATTTGGCATTGGAACTCCATCATGGGAAATGTATATGTATATGGATCAAGATCAGAAAAATAATTTAAAAAAACTATATCTATATATAAATGTGTTATTTGCAAGTCTAAACTAGGATCGATAATCTAAATAATGAATGAGAAATTTAAAATGTTAACTAGATTCATGCAAAACTACCATTAAGTTGATAATTAATAGCTAATGGGTTGTCACGTGGGTGGATTTCACTTTATTTTTTGTACGTAGCGGGACAGAATAAAACTAAGGTCTGGGAAAATTAATTATTACTATAAATAAGACAATAAATAAAAGATAGCTTTTTCTTTGTCAGTTTGCTTTTCCTTGTGCATATATGGTTACCACTGATATATATGGGAAATATTCTGTCAAATTAATCTTGCAGCAGGTTGCATGGGAGATCAAGTGACTGTGGACAAAGAAACATACAATCTCTTGAGGTCCGTACATCTTCTGAAATCCATTTTTAATTACTAGAGTGAAATATATATGCAAAAATATTCTCTGTATTAATCTTAATTGGCAGATAATTGCTCGTGTTATTTTTATTATAAAAAATTCCCAAGGGAGCGAGCTAATGGCAGTTTACCCCCTGTGATTTGTATAATGTTCAATTTACTCCACTGTGATTTGAATAAAAAACACTTTATCCACATATAATCTTATAAAAAATTCACACGGCCTCCTTGTTCAACTTTAATAAATAAAAATTGACAAACTACACCTCTTATATAGTGTACTTTCATTTAGTCAACATATAAATGTGGCATTTTACCCCATGTGTTATGATAAATGTGACACTTTACCCCATGTGTTATGATAAATATAGTACTTTACCCCCTGTGTTGTGAGAAATGGTGGCATTTTACCCCATTGTTTTATGATAAATGTGACTATTTACATCCCTAGGATACTTTTGTCCTTTACGCAATACTTTGCATGTTCACTCTCAATTTTGAAGGAATGAGGTAAATTGCTCCTTTAAAATTTTCACTGGGGGTAAAGTGTTTTTTTCTAAATTACAAAGGGATAATTGAACATCATGCATATCATAACGAGGTAAATTGGCATTAACCCCTCTCCAAGGTCGTAGTGTGTTATAGTCGCTATAAGTGCAAGTATATACGATTCATGATTTATAATGAAAGTGACAAATACATTATAAGGTTTTATTTTTCTTTGGAGTAAAATGCAAAAACACCAATGTTACTTTTGCATTTTTCTCCTTTTTTCTCCTAATTAAATTATTAAAGATGGACAAGTCTTTGTGGGTGGGGAAAAGATGACTAAAAGTTAGGAATAAATCTTCCAAGAAAATGATAATTTCCTTTATGTGACTTTTTTTCTAAAAGAATGCAACACAAGTGGGATGCATTATTCATCTCTCTACCGCACGTACCATAATATATACCTCGTACTTGACACACTTGATCACCAGTTAAATTTATATTATTCTCTAAATTTGAATGTCTAGTATATTTCTTTTATTTGGTTCGATATTTGAGACCAGAGTTTAAATATTAAAGATCAAAGTATTTTTATTATATTACTTTGAAAAGTGGAGCTAGGTTAATAGATAACAATACCATGATATTATACTTATTTTATGTGAGCTCATGTGAATTTTTATTATATTAGTCTTTCCGGGTGAATTTTTTCGACTGAAATTCCTCATTATTATAATTCTCTTGTACATAGAGTCAATCATGTGATAAATTATTTATGAATTCGTTGTACACATTTGTACATGAACCATCGTTTCATATTTGCCACTTGACAACGAACTTATCTTTTTTCTTTTGAAACATCACCACGACTCTAAGCCATTAAATGTGAGAAAAAAAAATCTTATGAATTTCTCTACTGCTATCGCAAAAGTTATTTTTAGATACGTCCATCATGACTCGTTAATGTTGTTGAAACCAACCACAACTTCATAAAACTATAGTAAAGCTTTCGCTATTCCGATCCATAGTGTTTTTGCCATTATTTTACTTGTTGACAATACTCAAATTTCTTGTTTGCAGTGATATATATAAGTTCATCCAATATTGCGTACATGTCGCTTTCGTAGTTTGATATTTGCATTTTTATTTATGTTTTCTCACAAGGTATAAAATGAAATCAAATGTTCTTTGGGAACAATAGCAAAAGGTTGGAAATGGCAGACATTCACTGAAACAGCATAAAAGGCTTTATTTACAAAGTAATCTATGTTACAAAAATTTATTCCCCTAAAATATTCTCTTGGTCAATAGTCCTTCATCCATATATTCTAACAATTAACACAATATTTTTTTGTTATTCGCCCTGAGAATTCTTGCATAGACATGTTTTGTCATAAATAAAATAATATACTTGGTTTATATAGTAAAAAGAATTCCTTACTTGGTCCACCCAACCAACTATTTTGTCGGTATATATTGTGTTTGGTACAGTTGTAGAGATTAACCCACATAATGTGGCGAACCCAAGTTCGAAACTTTGTCGGGAAAGGTCCCCAAGTAATATGTTCGATGTGTCTTGAAAGGAATTAAGTCAATTCATGGATTAAAATTTCGTTCTTGTGGTATATTTTGGTCAGTTAAATGTTAGAAACTTTTCGAAAATCTTCTTGTGTGATGAGTGCATGCATTATTTTGTGTTTTACACATAAATATACATATATGCTAATGTGCGCAGAAGGAAAAGAAAGCAGCAAAATGCTCAAGTTATGATAGAATATCAGAAGTGATCTCATCAAGAATAATATCAGAGATAAGCCCAAAGAAGCCTAATTTGGAGTTCACTTTGGGAAGGCCACAGTAAAAGTAAGGCTCTGTTTGGATGTACTACAGAATCAGGTACCCACTGAGGAAATCAATCAGATCATGGTAAAGAGACAAGAAAGACAAACAAAAAGCAAACAAAAGCGTGTGTTTGCTGTCAAAGTTATAAATTTCAAAATCAAGTTAGTATTTTATTAATCTTAGGTAAATATGAAGATAAATCTAATTGGTATTCTGTTGTAATGGACGACTTTGAAAAGAGGAAAAGAGGGAAAGAAAAGTTTGATGGAGTTATAAGTTATTTATTAGAAGGGCTACTATTTGCAGTTAACCACAATTAGCTATCGTAATTGTATGATGATGCATTTTATATATATATCAGAAGAAGAAATGATCAATACTATAATATAATCTACTTGTCTCTTTATGTTTTCTCTTTTTTAGTTACGTTCGTGCGGGAAATTCTTACCCAGACCGGGTTAATTTGGCAGAATCCAAAATAACTACATGGCAAGTGCAATACACTTGCTTTGGGATTGGATATAACTCCCATGAGATTGATCAATCACAAAGCAATTGCAATACACTTACTCACATTATTTTCTTTTGAACTTTTCGATGTTTTTTACCAAAAATAGAAATTTTGATACATGAATTTTAGAAGACTAGATTGTGAAAGACAAGATTATTAATTGAGGCAGAGCCGTAATGTAGTAGACTACTGGTGTTAGAGTGTAGGATTAAATAGTAATTTTAGGTTAAAATAAAAAAAAAATCTTTATTAACTGATGTTAATTAATTAATTAAATTATTTTATAATTGTAGTTTAGTAAAGAGTATAAATATATAATCTCTACTATTATTTATTTTATTATTATTATTATATATATATATATATTATTTTTTTATATTATTTTATATTTATTTTATATTATAAAAGCATGAATATTTCTTAACTTTTTTGTACGGACTAAAATATCATTGTTTGAATTGTTATTTAATTTAATGATAAATATATAAAAGTAATTGAAGATGTATAAATCGACATGAAGCCTTATTATATTTATCTCCTACATAAACTCCTAAAATTTATAAATTCTCTCATACATCAAATTTTGTAATTTTAATCTTCTCTTATAATAGATAAAAACGAACCATAAAAATACACTATTAGTTTAAATAACCCCTAAAATATAGATAAAAAGTTATTATATTTTAGCATCACTATTTATTTAAGTAAGAAGATGTTAGTTAAAGATTTAGTACAACATAAGTTGTAAACACTCTTATTATTAAAATTTAAAATGAAATTCTCTTAAATATATTTATGCTACAAAAAAGTTAAAGTTGAATCGCATCTTACTATGAAAGAATAAAAAATACTTATGACTTAGCTAATTACATAATTTTACTTTGGCTAGAATAGAAAAATATGAAGAAGAATATTCAATAATATCAAGGCATGCATAACCTCAAATTTTCATGGAATTCTTTTCGTGAAAGAAGGGTGAAATTGGTGGGAAAAGGGTGAAATAGATTAAAAAAAAATTATGAAATCATTGAAAATATGTGAAATCGATGAAAGTTCAGGTGAAATTGGTAAACAATGGCGATGTTGGTGGAAATTTGGTTGAAACGGGTAAAAAAGTGCCCATGAAATCGAAAATATATGTGAAATCGATGAAAATTCGATTCAAATTTGTGAAAAAAAGGATGAAACCGGTGAAATGACAACATCAATGAAAGCAGGTGAAATCGGTGAAAAAATGAATAAAGTCGGTGAAAATGTGTCAGATCGATGAAAATTCAGGTTGGTGAAAAGAACATGTGAAATCAGTGTAAAAAATGTGTGAAATAGGTGAAACAGGTTAATATGATAAAAACGTGTGAAAAATTAGTAATAGTAAAAAAAAGTTTAACCAACAAAATAAGGTGAAATCGATAGAAAAATGATTTAAAAAAGAAAAAATCATAAAAACAGTGAAAATAAGTTAAAACAGTAAATAAACATATTAAATTAGTAAAAATGAATAAAATCAGCTAAAAACATGTTAAACCAGTGAAAAATGAATTAAATAGGTAACATAATCAAATTAATTTTACTCTAATTTACAAAAAATACCCATGAAATTAACTAGACACGTACAACGTACGTGCATTTTCCTAGTACTATTAAAAATATATAAGTTGGTTTGGGTATTCGAGGTTGGAGAGGTCAATTCCAAACTCATTCCGTATTTCCGTGATAAAATACGGGTTTTTCAAGTTTGAGTATCCAAACCCAAAATACACGCCCCGTTGGGAGTTTTAAAAAAGGTGATGGGTCGTGTCGGGTTTGGATTTCAAATATGTAATAAATGTGAAATAAATATATTTAATTTGTAGGTTTGACTTATATTATATTTAAATTTGAAATATGAGGTTTGCGAAAACATTGTCCAAACTTCATTGAAATGGATTTGCGATAACCTGGCGAAAACCAATCCACGAGGACCTTAATTTTTTATTTGGCTTACGCCTACAATTAAACACCAGGTAGAATTATTATAGGACGGTAAAATTGACTTTGTTTCAAGTTTGATAGGACCTAAGACATATAATTATTCCACTAAGATAAAAAAGCCATAAACGAAGCACATTTTTTTCTTTCTTATACCTTTAGTTTACCGGAAACACAAGAGAAACTTTTATAGCTCTATAGATATTAATTCTACGCATTTACTATTTCCATTTCCATTGTTGTTTCAGTTTCCCTGTCATACTATGTAATTAATTAATTACACCAAAAGACATTTAATATATGCATGCATAAAAAATAAAAAATACTACAGTAGAAAATTGAATTTTAAGCAGAGCTAGTAGTACTTCACTGCTGCAGCAAAGACAACAGAGACAGATCAACAGTACTCCAGTAGAATTTAGAATTTCGATACAGGTCAAGAATGTCAATTACTAAATTATTAAATCATCATTACACTATCATTCATCCTCGACACACGTAACATGATACGTGTCACGATCTTGATGAATCACAAGATGGCCTAGAGCCATAGGATCTCAAGGGTCTGTTTGGGGACAGTGACTCATGATCAGTGTGATTTAATTTTTTGTTTCATAATTTTTGCAATGTCATTGAGTAGCTCGAGATTTAAAGTGACCCCATATGAAAAAAAAAAAGAGCAAAAAGAAAGAAAAGGAGGTTTGAAAATAATTCTACTTTTGCAGGGTAAAGTTTTTTTATTTTTTTGCTTTTGGTGTTTTTCAGTGTAATCAATGTGACAACAGATTTTTCAGACATTAATTTGGCTATTGCACTATTGCCTTTTCAGAAAGTTGTAAAATTGATTGCTATGAAATGGGATGTTTTGGTTGGCTCTTTTTATCTTTTGTGGATCATAGGTGAATGTTATTTTGGGGGGGGGAGGGGTGAAAATCATTTCTTGCAATCCTTTTACTGTATACTTTTTTTTTTTTTTTCTATTAGCCTTTTACTGAATACTAAATATGGTGTACTATAACTTAGAACTATTCATGGAAGTCTGTCTTATAAAACTCTTCATTAGTTAAAGAAGACTTATAACATGTCTTTTTTTTTCAGTTAACCTAAGACAACATTTGGTTGGCCCTTGTTTTGCACCTGAAATCTTGTTTTCAATGTTCAGGTTAATGCAAAAATATAGGTCAAATGCGGCCTTAATTAGTTATTTGTTTTTTTCAGTTAACCTATAAGGCTCCATTTGGCTGGACATTCTTTCGCATTAACCTTAAATATGATATTCAGATTATTGCAAAAAATGGGCCTTCTCTAGGTCTATATTTTTTTTTTGAAATAATAAAAGTTAATAGTTATTTTTAAAAGTGATTATAAACTATTATATACATATGGTCGTTGGAATCAAATAGTAATCTACTTTAATTCAATATCCTATAATCACAATACAATTAGTAAATCTCAATTCATATTACTTTCCTGAAATAATAATTTTAAAAAAGTGATTTTTATTATTATATTAAATAGGTAAAATAGTGATTATAAACTATTATATACATATTTTATATATAAACTAGATGGTTGATTTGTTAAACTAAATCCAGAACTTAAACAAGTGGTATGATCTTCCATTGGCAAACAATTATCTTGGGGATTATTGTATTTTTGATGCCACAATTATAGTCCACTGGCGTTTCTACCCTGTATCTTTTCGGACAGGCACATTTGGTGCCACAACTTCAACATCAGTGACAATTTTGGTGCCAATTGAAGCCCAATTTCAAAATTGGCCTGAAATTCCCCCTAGTGCGGGCCATGTGATATGAAAATTACAAATTTTGACCATTCAACGCCTTTTCATTACAAAAAAAATAAAGAAATTGTTTCCAACCACCAAGAACTAGACTACTTTGATGTTTTTATTTGGGAAAGAAGAAGAAGGCGGGTAACATTTAATTAAGGGAATGCTTGGTGAATTTTATAGAAAAAGTTAGGATTTTGAATTTTGGTATTTTTTTTTAATGAAAAAGAAGTTGAATAGTTAAAATTTTCAATTTTCATGTCACATGGCCTGCACATGTGGGAATTTCTGGCCAAATATTGAAATTGAGCCTCAATTGACACTTAAATTGCCACTCATGTTGAAGTTATGGCACCAAATATATCATCCTAAAAAATTACAGAGTAGATTTTTCAGTGAGCTATAGCTGTTGCATCAAAAATACAATAATCCCAATTATCTTGTATAAAGAATAATGTGGTAAAAAAAAAAGAAAAGAAAATTTAAAGTAGGAGCCCGCCATGAATGCCGGGAGACAAAGACAGGACTACAATAGAAATGAAGGGGCAGAAGCATCTAGAGAGAGAGAGAGAGAGAGTGAGAATGCATGGTTTCAAATTCAATGAGGACCCCACCATCTTTTCATTCCCAAAACCAACACTGCCATCTACTCTAACCCACATGTCACTACGGTTATTATATATTATATAATTATATATATCTCCAAAATTACCAAAAGAAATTGACCATCGGTGACAATACTAATATTAACTACTAGTAAAAAAATCTATATGATAAAAATATTTTTACGAAATATAATAATGACAACTATAGTATTTAAAGCACGCTAATTTAATTTAAGTTAATGTTGGATACTGTTATTATATGATTGGTAGGTATATATAAGACAGTTTAAGTTATCCAGTACATGTTATTGGCAATAAAATTGTCACAATACTAATATTTAACATTTATTGTTTTACGTGTATCACTAATTACCAATAACATATTGAATTTACCTATGAAAATTAGTATGGCGACAAAGCTTAAACTTTGTCTATCGATATTATGCACAGTTGATAAATTTATTTCTTGTCATTTAACATTTTCTCATAACTTTTATTATAGTGTACCCTCGTTAAATTTGTTTAGAAACGTCGATGGAAGCCGTACATCTATCCCTATATTAAATAATGATAAACCAATTGAGTATTAACATTAAACTACATAATACCCTTATTACTTGAGATCCAAAGCTTTGAAATGCTTCATTATATTTAGTTATAAAATAAAGCGAATACAGAGGAAATTAAAGAAAACTTTGCATGGCTAAGTATTTTTTTTTTGTCCTGTTCTTAAAAAAAATTACTCCTTTTGTCTCAAATATTTTAAATGATTTTTTCTCAAAAATACTTTTATAATAATAGTTATAATTTGACACCACTTATTCTCAATCAGTACAACTTAGGGCAGAATTACAAAATTATTTAAGAATTTACCTTTTCAATTCATATCTATAAGCATCAAATAAAAAGAAGCAAGATTATTGAGATAGAGATAAGATTATGTTATATATAATAATGAGAAGTACAAGTATTTGATGTTGGTGTTATATGTGAATGAAATAGTTGAGAATGAGGGGTGCATCTTTCGGTCCGACTGAAATATTTCGATTTAAATGGTATGTCTCTTGCGGAAAGACACTTCTACGTCTGTAAGTAGGAGGCAAAATATGGCTAATTTTGTATCCCATTTCTAGCAATCATCATAATTTTTTTCTTCTCTCTTCTTTAATATTATGTCGTATTTTTTCTGTTTGCTTCAATCAATGTGTTTCCACTTTCCATTATGCAAGTAATGAATAATCGGTTGTTGTATATTGGGAGACTATCCAGAATTACATTGCATGCATCATGGCAGTCCCTAAATTGGCTTAATGATATAGCTTTAGCAAGCCTCAATTAGATTATTATTTTGGTTCACATTTATTTTCAGTGAGTTAAGTAATATTATTTATTATATATTACTCATATTAATCCTAGCTTCTATATTTTATAACTTGAGTTATTTATAAATTGTTAGCTACGCAAGAATGGACATTATAGTCAAAGTTTCTTTGTGTAATATTTAGACTGAAATATTCATTTAATTTATGCCCTAAAATTTATAGCCTTCAATATTAGAGTTAATTAAAAGTTATATATTCTGCTAGAATAAATAAACAAATTATTCGACACCAATGATCAAATATTAATATCTGTTTATTTACCTATTCTGATGGGAGATAAAGTTTTAATGGAATTCAAAGATATTTATGGGGTCAAAGATAGATAAGACATTAATGGATGCATGAATATATAATGGATAAAAAAGAGAATGGAATTAAAGATGAGAAGAGAGAGAGTGGTCAGAACTCAGAAAGGGGGCAGTGGGGCAGATGATGAGTATTCAGTCAGGGAGGCGTCAATCATAAAGCAATGGAGTGCAAAATCATTTGAATGGATTTTACATTTGTATTTATATGTGTGTGTATGTATAGCTTTTCACACACACTAATCGCGTGTCTTGTTTATTTCAAAAGCCCTTAGTAAATACATTAGTACGTATAAATACATATGTCAAAAAGATTTTTATTGATGATTTTAGTAAAAAAAAAGCTCATGTTAGTAATATATATATATGTAGATAAATATTTAGAATATAAATGAAATGTTATAAAATAGTAGTACTACCTTTTAGTTTTTATACAGAGTATGTAAAAGTTAAAAAGTAATTTTTTTGAGTATTTTTACTATTATATTTTTAAAAGTAATGGTTGGGAATTAGTGGTGCAAAATTATTACTTTTTGTGAGAGTATATTTTTTAGAAAACAATTTCATTTATATTAAAGGAGTTTTATTTTGCGATATCCGAAAAAAAAATATGAGTAAAAAAATGACAAAAGAAAGTATAATATTATTATGTACACGGGTAGGAGGGCCATGGTCCCCCCATTCCCCCCAAAAAAGAGACTTTTGTATATTTTTTGCGTATAAGTATATGTACGAATTGACATAAAAGAGTTTTTGGCCCAATTCATAAAAATAAAAATAAATGCTTGGCCCAGAAAAAAGAGAATTTTTTTCCTGTATAGCCTTTAACCAATAAATATTTTTCAATATGACTCAAACTGAAAACTATTTCCCTAAATGCACCTTTTATGTAAAATCGCAGTTGGCAACAACGATTTTACTTAAAAATCGCAACTACCAGTTTCGATTTATCAATTCTATTCGATAATTAAAAAAATTAAATATAATAAAAATCGATGTTGCTAACATCGATTCTTATTAATTATAGTAATTAGCAACTAATTAATCAGGGAATGAATCGATATTGGTAAAATCGATTCTTCAGAAGAATCGCTATTGGCAATAGCGATTCTTCAGAAGAATCGATTTGGTAAGAATCGATGTTACCAATATCGATTATGTGCCCTAAGTTTATATACGGGAAATTCAGTCCATTCACATTCAATATCTCACCGCCGAAAAAACCCTCTGCGCCGTCCTTCGTCCGCCGTCTGCCATCCTCTGTCCTCCGTCCCTCCATCAATTAATCAGGTAATTAGTACTAAAACCATGTAATAATGCTATAAAATCATTCTCTAAATCCTAATTTTGCAACTTTTTCACCATTGGCATACAAATTTGTGGTCATCTTCAGTCTGCACTATATAATTGTTTCCAGCTATACTTTTAATTTGTAGTGTTATTGGTAACATCGATTCTTCTGAAGAATCGCTATTGCCAACATCGATTCTTTCCCTGATTAATTAGTTGCTAATTACTATAATTAATAAGAATCGATGTTAGCAACATCGATTTTTATTATATTTAATTTTTTCAATTTCAAAGATGATGGATAAATCGATGTTGGAACTTGCGTGTGTTCATTAGAATCGATATTGCCAACATCGATTTTACATAAAAGGTACACTTAGGGAAATAGTTTTCAGTTTGAGTCATATTGGGAAATACTTTTGTGTAAAAGCCTATATAGGAAAAAAATTCGAAAAAAGACGATTACGTATATATGTGTATGTACAAATTGAGGTCCTGTGTTTGATTCCTGAATTGTACTTATAAATTTATTTTTATTGTTTTTCATCAAATTCCATTATAACTTATTTTCAACATATAGGAGTTTTTTGCCGTTCTTCTTGAGGTGTATGAGAGCATAAGTTCGAGGCCTAAATTACACTACTCATTCTCTTGTCATTACTTTATGGAGTTGTTTGTACCCAAAAAATCACCCTCGAATTGTCGAGGAATATTGGCTCGATGATGGGATGATAGGCGATAGTGGGCCAAAGGCCGACCCAATCAAGGTAGAAATGATGAACGGGCCGCAGGCCCAATTTGAATCAAACCCAATAACATTAAGATTTAATTTTGGCCTAGCACGGATTAATTAATAAATAAATTAGTTAATTAAAAAGGCCATAAGTGATTAATAGAGCCAAACAATGGTTAAATATGAACAGGCCCAGTTAGTCTATAAGGCCATCTCAACTAATGATGAATTAATTAAATTAAGAAGTTAAGTTAATTAATTAATTGATTGGGCCAAGGATTAATAAATGGCCCAATTACATTTGCGGATAAGGCCTGACCGATCTGTGCGGACTAAGAATGGCCCATTAGCGGGAGTCTTGTTATTGAATAAATAATAAATGGCCCATATGGCCACTTAATTAAATAATGGCCACGTAAATCTCCTAACCAAAAGAGATAGACTAGAACTCAACCACTTCCTCATTTATCTCAAAGTTGGTTATGTGACTAAGGAGTGTAATTCAAATCAAATTGGCAGCACACGTTTCTCTCACAACTGCCATATACACGAAAAATAGAACAAGGAAGAAGAAGGAAGAAGCAACCGCCAAGGTAGTGGAAGTAGTGGAGGTTGTGGAAGTAGTGGAGGTAGTGGAGAAAACTGCCATCAACCGATCAGACTGATGATCAGCTTATAAATATCAGAAGGGCTGCCATAAACAGGACACACAACTCAATCAATCAATCAACTCAGTCTTCACTGAATCGGCTCAACGCCTCTCCGGAAGTCCAGCATCCGCTGCTTCTGTCAGTCAGTCAGCACTGCCAATTCCTTGACATCAATCGTCAATCCTCAGCAACCAGCAGGACATGGCCGCCTGAAGTTTAGCACCGCCGCTCAAAGTAAGCCGCAAAGCTGCTTCCGCCGTCAGCGAAGCTGTCTCGAGCGAAACCATTCGATATCAAGCAAAATAGCAAGCTGCAACGTCATGTAAGTGCCCACGTAATTACATGGCAACCTCGTCAAGTAGCCATCTGCTTGATGAGTCCGCTGTCAAGTAGCCATCTGCTTGATAGCTATCGGTTGAGTAGCCATCTGCTCAATTGATGCCCTTTCCAGCGGCCACCCGTTGGTCAGGAGCCCGATTGGTAGCCATCTGCCAAGGTTGGGCGACCCGCTGATGATGGTTCTCTGTCATCAGTGTTACTTTCTGTCAACAAGCTTGCACCGTTTTACACATCAACTCATTTGGTGGGTTTACCTGCCAATCAAGGAGTAATTTTCAAGACTTAAACGAATCATCAACTCATTTGGCAAACATATGCCGACACAGGAGACTAATTTATCGTTTTGCATGCTTTGTAATGTTTGTAAATCAGGGAACTCATTGTAGGCTAAGACTCATATGTTTCTTTTACAATTCAATTAATAGAAGTATTTGGCCCATATCTCTTGATTTTATTAAAGCATGTTTTACGTCGAGTGATTTTCATTGAGGCATGATCAATATGTTAGTCAAGCTGATATAAATTAAACTGATTGATTATCAACTCAATTGCTGATTTGTAAATGCATTGATGTATTGAGTAGGCCATCGATTGGCTGTGAAACTTTGGCACATCAGAAAGGTTATCATAAATTATTTAAGTCCTGCGGCCAGGCAGGCATGGAAAAGAACTAGGGGTAGTGTTTGCCTACTCTGCCGCAATCAATTGATTAGAAGTCAGCCTTATCAGGGCATTTTACATTGATATCAATATGTCCTTATCAGGACATTACATTATAGTTTACATTGATATCGACATGTCCAATTTTATATCGTTATGTTTGCACGCACAAACATTGGCACGCCCGCACTCATTACACATCATATCGAGCCATTTGCACATCGAGGCATTCGGTGTCAAATTTATAGCAAACAATATTTTGGCACGCCCAGTGGGACTTGATAATCTTTTTTGCCAAAAGTTCAATCAGTTGATGCTTAACGATTAATCTTTTGCTGTTGTCAGATGATACCACAGATAACGCGAAAGACTCGATCTAGCTTGACGAGGACACGCTCTGATCTAACGCACTCTCTGGAAAATCTGTCCACTGTCCCGCTAACTATGGAAGGGACTGACAAGATAGAGGAACTGACAACGGAGGTCCGCAACTTCACTAGGGACCTTGAGGCCAAACAGGTAGAATGGTCTAATGTTGTCAGTAAGTTCGAAAACATGCTAGGCTCGGCCACTGCAGCCAGTCAGGCCAATACTGAAGCCAGCAACATCGTGAATTCTTCCCTGATGCATCTGGAATCGAAGATGTCTATGCTTGCTGAAAGCATCAACACCCTTGCCAACGGGATACAATCGCAGGCCTGGACAGGGCCGCCCAAAAACTCTTTTGACAAAGGCAAGGGACCCGCGATACATATCGGGGGAAGTGGATCAAGGGATGAAACGCCCTACAAACAGGGCAACGGACAAACTAATGTCCTTGACAAGAAAGGAAGTACCTCTAAGGCCAGGTATCAACGCCCAGACTCGGGGGGCAGGTCGGAAGAGGAACGATCAGAGGCCATGGGATATGGCCCAGAGGGTCATCAGGCCATCTCATCGGCCTATGATAGGACAAATCGAGCCATGGAAGGTCATGACGACCTGTTGACGATGAATCAGGCTCAAGAGATGTTTGTAAGGAGACAAGGGAATAGGGCATCAAGGTATAATAAGCCTCATCCAGAATACATTGATCAGGTGCCATTCCCAATGAACTACAGGGCACCCAACTTCACTCTGTTCTCAGGAGAAGGGTCTCAATCTGCCACCGAGCATCTGGCTCGATTTTCTCTGGAATGTGGCAACTTAAGCAACGAGCTGAAGTTAAAATTGTTTCCTAACTCACTCACCGGTATGGCGTTCCACTGGTACGCCAATCTGAAACCAGGATCGGTCCCTGACTGGCCATCCATGGAAAAGACATTTGTGATGAACCACTATCAAGCCCCGCTTGAAGTCTCTGTCATCGAGCTATCCAACATGAAGCAGCTGACAGGGCAGACAGTAGAGGAATACATGAAAGCATTCATCAGGGCCAGAGGCTTCTGTGCCATACCTCTGCCAGAAAAAGAGTGTATCAAAATTGCCATCCATGGCATGCATTTTGAATTGAGGAAAATTATGATGGCCCAATATCATGAAGATTTGTTTGAACTGACCGATCACGCGGTCCGATATGAAAGGGTCCTAAGGGATGAAAACAGGCGGCAACCCAGAGGAAACTACCACCAAATAGGAATGGCTGACTCTAGCGAGGAGCCATTGAATAGGTCGATGGAGCAGACAAGTATCGAAATCGGGTTAGCTGAAGTGGTCTGTCCAAAGAACACTGTCTGTCAAGCACTTGCAAAACCAAAAGAGCCTCAACCAGCCATCAAGGTGCCAAATAACTTGGTAAGAAGAGATGCTGAATACAAAACAGATCGCGAGAGACGCTACTCGTTTGATGTCTCCAAGACCGAGGCCATTTTTGATCAACTGTTGGCCGACAAGATCCTCAGGCTGAAAGGGGATCATGTGATACCATCTCCAATGAAAATTGCAGGTAAGACTTATTGCAAGTATCACGACGTATGGACTCACTCTACGAATGAATGTCTCGTTTTCAGGTGGATGGTACAAGATCACCTTGATAAGGGCATTTTGAGATTCGCCCCAGACTGGAAAATTACTAAGCCGATGACGGTTGACACTAATCCCTTCCAACAGAACGAGGTAGGGATAAACATGGTAGGGGTGACAAATGGGACAGGAGAGCAGTATGCAGAGGGGGACCCACATCACTTACCCTCTTCGACGAATATGCAAATGGGATTATGTGCTAGATGCCATGCTGACTTGGCAACAGTACCATTGTTTGTGAATCCAAACATATATGGCCAGTACATGCCTTGGCCAAACACTGCACAAGGAGCATATCCTTATCAGGTGATGCCACAGCCACAACATCAGGTGATGCCACAGTATCAAGTAATGGTACCATCTCCAGCATCAACACCTTTGCCAGTACAGACAACTCCACCAACAGGGGAGCCCCGTAGAGATCAGGCCATACCTAAAATGCCTCGACAGCCGCAGGAGGGTACTAGTCGTAACAACAGGATCAGGGAGAGGTCACCCGGCAGATCACCAGTTAGGCAGGTCAGATCGACCGCTTATCACAGAGACAGGACCTATGGGCCGTCGATCAAAACAACATCGCCTGGTCAATATAGACCGCGAACTGTCCATACCCCTGCAAATACTCGAGTAGGGAGATGGGTACCCGTGAGGCATCCGAAATTTCCTGGGAATCAAAGGGTCGATCAGATGACCAGAACACAATATCGGCGTTACTTGCGCCAGAGGAAAGAAATCGAGATAGCCAAAGGGAAAGCCCCGATGAAACAGCGAACGGCAAAGCCACGTGATATAGAAATGAAGCATGGACAAGAGGCCAAAGAGGCCGAGGAGGCCGAACAGGGAGCTGTTTCCCCATGGCGGTCACCAGGGAAAGCCAAATATGGCACAATTGATTTAGAGAAGGAATTAGAAGAAGATGAAAATGAGCTTAGGGTGAAATTTGATAAAATCTTTGCCCGGAACGATGGTAAGCAAGGTGAGGCCGAATCTGGCCAAGCAATCGAGGAAAAAGTAGTCGACGAGAAAGCAAAAGAGGACGAAGAGAGTGGAACCAGCCAGCCGTCAACCGGTTCGGCAGTGATGCAATGTAATGCAGTATGTTCTGAATTCATCGATGTCGTCGATGAGGGGTTAGAAGACTTCACTGATGGAGTCTGGGACGAAGGAATGCCAGTTGTACAGATGGCAGAGGACTTGGAGATGATATCGGTCGATGACGGAAAGGAGACCGATTGGGACAAGAAAGTCGAGAACATATTCCAGAAGCCACCTTCTTTTATGGCCAGACACATCAGGCCATTATACATATCAGGACATATCGACGGGAAGCCCATTGACAGAATGCTGGTCGATAACGGGGCAGCTGTCAATGTGATGCCAGCATCTACTATGTACAAGCTAGGCAAGGTCAGTGAAGACTTGATGGAAACAAGGGTGATCGTTAGCAACTTTACTGGAGGAAAGGCGGATACATTAGGAATCCTACCTGTCGAGGTAAAGATTGGAAAGACTAGCCTAAAGATTGCTTTCTTTGTGGTAGATGCTGCCACATCTTACAATGCGTTGTTGGGAAGAGACTGGATTCACTCCGCTTTATGTGTGCCGTCTTCTCTTCATCAATGTTTACTGATCTGGGGGGACGCCGTTGAACCAGAGATCATAATGGCCGATAACAGGCCATTTACGGCAAAAATCAATGCCGTCGAGGCGGCATACTATCGGGAAGATGTGGGACCGTATCGATTTGTTGGACAGGACAAATATGGACGACCCATGGAAGTCACATCGAGCAAAAAACTAACTCAGCTCGAAATGACTTGTCTCGCTAAGGAGTTAAGTCGGCCCTGCAATATCAAGGAAGAGGGGCCGCAAGAACAGAACAATCAGTCCTTATGAATTATACTGTTGATGATAAGGAACCATCGGCCTATAAGGCCGAACAATTGGAAATTGATGAGATCGTTATCATCGGCCCAGAGCAGGAAGCATGTGCCGATCTGATCCAAAAATTTCGGGCCTACGTGGCCGAATGTTACACAGGCGATCTCATTTTCGAGGAAGAAACGCCAATATCAGATGGCGACGAAATTCAGCTAGAAGAATTAGGAACGGCGCCAGCCAAGCTTGATGACATTAAAATCCAAGTGCAAGATCCTGTCATCGAGATTGAGTTGGGCACCGAAGAGGATCACAGGCCAACATACATCAGCGCATTGTTGGATGATGGCCAGAGGGAACGATTGAGTCAAGTATTGAAAGAATACAAGGATTGCTTTGCCTGGAATTACGATGAGATGCCAGGACTAAGCAGGGAATTAGTTGAGCATCGAATTCCAATACTTGAAGGGTACCTACCTCGAAAACAGCCTCTGAGACGGATGTCAGTGGAAGTCTGTCAGCTGATCAGGGAGGAAATCGAGAAGTTGTTGAAGGCCAGTTTCATCGAAGTGGCCCGATATCCAGAGTGGGTTGCCAACGTGGTGCCCGTAATGAAGAAGAACGGCAAGATCAGGATATGCATTGATTTCAGAGACCTAAATCTTGCATCTCCTAAGGATGAATACCCAATGCCAATGGCAGACATGTTGATCGATGCTGCCGCTGGCAATATGTTTTTGACTGCCGTCGACGGAAGTGCAGGCTATAATCAAATATTTGTGGCCATAGACGACGTACCGAAGTTGGCTTTTCAATGCCCAGGAGGAATAGGCACCTTTCAATGGAAAGTGATGCCATTCGGACTAAAAAACGCTGGAGCCACTTATCAACGGGCCATGAACTGCATTTTCAGTGAGTACATCGATGACTTTGTAAAAATTTACATCGATGATATCGTGATCAAATCAGCAAGTTATGAGGAACACTTGACACATTTGGCGAAGTCATTTGCCGAAATGAGAAAACATAAACTGAAGCTTAATCCCTTGAAATGTGTTTTTGCAGTTGCATCAGCCAATTTTCTTGGCTTCTTAGTGCATCGCAAGGGGATTGAGATCGACAAGAACAAATCCAAGGCTATCCTGACAGCCAAACCTCCATCAACGAAGAAGGAACTACAACAATTCCTTGGCAAGGTCAACTTTCTAAGGAGGTTCATATCAAACTTGGCTGGAAAAACAAAGGTCTTCTCACCTTTGTTAAAACTGAAGGACAAAGAGGAATTTTGCTGGCAAACGGAGCATGAGCAGGCGTTTCAAGAGATAAAAGACAAACTGACCACGCCGCCTGTAATGATGCCGCCAGTCAAGGGGAAACCCTTGAAATTGTATATATCTGCCACAGAGGACACTGTCGGTGGATTTCTAGCACAAGACGATGAGAATGGATTTGAGCGAGCTATATACTACTTGAGCAGGCATTTGTCAGAAACAGAACAGAGGTATACCCCGATAGAAAAGGTATGCCTTGCACTGTTTTTCTCTTGTAAGAAGTTACGTCATTATATGCTGCCTGTTAAAGTATTAGTAATTTCTAGTATTGATGTTATTAAGTATATGATAGCTAAACCTGTAATGAGAGGAAGGATCGGCCGATGGGCTATCCAACTGATGGAGTATCAATTGCAGTATGTACCGCAAAAAGCAGTCAAAGGTCAAGTATTGGCTGATTTCTTGGTTGACCATCCATGCATTGACATAGATCAGACCGTTCTAAAGGAACTGGACTTGATGACAGTAGAGATCAAGCCGTGGACACTGGCTTTCGATGGGTCAAGAACCGATAGACTGTGTGGGGCAGGTATTGTCTTGATTTCACCATCTGATGTTAAAACTAAGTTATCTATACAATTTGATTTTGAATGTACCAATAACCAGGCCGAATACGAAGCCTTAATTATTGGACTAGAAATGCTAAGGGAGCTACATGTCAAATCTGTTACCATCGTTGGAGACTCACAGTTAGTTATCAGGCAAATTCAAGGTACATATAAATGCCGAAATCCTACTCTTGACAAATATTACTTGACGGCAATGTCTTTACTTTCAGAATTTGCTGATGTCACTTGTTATCACATAACAAGGGGACATAATAGTGAGGCCAACAGTTTGGCCCAATTGGCGACTGGTGTTGACCTTCCTGATGACATCGATGAATCTCATTACGTCGTCAGGAGACGGCACTGTCCATCGTTTATGTATCGGGATAATATTCTAACTGTCCTAAGTGTGTTTCAGGATCCCGATGACTGGAGAGAGCCGATCAGAAAATATCTGGCTAATCCGTCTGATAAAACATCTCGACAGACAAGGCTCAGGGCCGTCAATTATGTCCTGATGGGAGATCAATTGTTCAGAAAAGGCCATGACGGTGTATTGTTGTTGTGCGTTGATCAACAGGAAGCCATGAGAATTATGATGGAAGCCCATGAAGGAATTTGTGGCGCCCATCAAAACGGACATAAGCTAGCATGGCTATTACGCCGATATGGCTATTACTGGCCAAAGATGGTGGGAGACTGCGTTCAATTGGCAAAGGGATGTGAAAAATGCCAACGCTTTGGGGTAATTCAGAGAATCCCCATCGAGGAGATGAACGTGATAATCAAGCCATGGCCTTTCAGATGTTGGGCCATCGATATAATCGGAGAGATACATCCATCGTCATCCAAACACCATCGATACATCATTGTGGCTACAGATTATTTCACCAAGTGGGTGGAGGCCAAACCACTCAAACAGGCCAATCAGGCCGAAGTGATGAAGTTCATCAAGGACTTAATCATACACAGGTTTGGCCTGCCACAAACCATTGTCACTGACAGGGGGCTAATGTTTGTTGGTCAGGAGATCAAGGAATTTGCCAGATCAATGGGTTTTGAGTTAGTCCATTCAACACCTTATTATGCACAAGGGAATGGCCAAGCTGAAGCCTCAAATCGAGTCCTCAAGGACATCATTTCAAAGATGATCGAGGAAAATCCAAGAGCATGGCACCTGATGCTGTCAGAGGCATTGTGGGCTTATCGGACCAGCAAGCGAACAAGTACAGGCACCACTCCATATAAATTGACCTATGGACAAGACGCCGTGCTACCGATGGAAATAAACGTCCGATCTCTCAGGGTGATGCAACAGAATGAGTTGACACCCGAAGAATACACTGAGAGTATGCTCCAGGAGCTTGATGAGTTGGACGAGGTCAGAGTTGCCGCGTTGGATAAAATCGAGGCACAAAAGAAGCTAGTTGCCCGATGCTACGATAAAAAGATACGCAGGAAACATTTTGACGTCGGGGACTTGGTCTGGAGAACAGTTCTGCCACTTCATCAACGTGAGAAAAAGTATGGCAAATGGAGTGCAACATGGCAAGGGCCATATGAAGTCTTCTCGATAACTCGAGGAGGGGGATACATATTGAAAAAGCCAAACGGGGATCTTTGCAGAGACCCTATCAATGGAAGATACTTGAAAAAGTTCAGACCAACCCTCTGGGAAACAATGTGTATGGAGCATCAACGAGCCTTAGAGTTGGAAATTGAACGGCGCCAAGATTACTTTAGTGCGCCGATGCCGTTGTAAAAATAAGTTAGGTTTATATCTAGTCTTGTTTTCTTTTCTATTTAGCCCAAGTTTTTAAAATAGTACTAGTAGTTGCACTTATTTCTAAATTTAACCAAGTACTTTGCTTTTAATTAAGTTTGTTCTGTCCCCGATTTTCAAACTTTTACAAGAATCCGTTTTGTTAGGTAACTTGGGTTGATTTAATTAAACCTTGTTGACATGGAAGTTGTGTTTTTCTTGCAAAGAAGTTTGATGAGTTGCAAGATTAATGGCTTTGACCTTTAGGTACTTAGTCGGATTGGATGTCTGTTTAGAAAAAACCGTAAGATAAGCCAAGTCAAAAATAAATTCTAATAAAGAAAAGAAAATTGGTTCGTGGTCGTCAGGCCATCATTACAAAAGTAGCAAAATGAACTAAGTCCTTGAAACAAATCCTAAAAATACTGGGCATATATGCCAAATGGCTCGCAGGCCAGAAAAGGTAAGGTAATAATCTAGTTAAGGAAATGTTGGGTGAATCGGCCTAAGAACTCTTTCAGAGAAGCCTCAATGCGTGCCTGGTCTGCTGCAGCAGCTTCCGCCTGAGAAATCACATGCTCCTCGACAGCTTTGGCTTCATCAATCAGGGCATTTGTAGTGCCAAGCTGTTCTGCAAGGGAGTCTGCTTCGGCAGAATTAATCTGGAGTTTGGCCCGCACATCAGCCAACTGCCTTTGGAGTTCGTCAATGGCAGCAATCAGCTCGACCTCGGTAGCGGTCAGGCGATCGGTGGTTTCGCTGAGAGCTGTCCCTTGAGCGTAGAGGTCACTGAATTGTTGATGTAGAGCACCAAGGGGCGATTCGTAAGAAGTCCTAGCCCGCATAGCCCGATCGTTGTCCTTAAACTCATTCCTTATTTGATGGAACTGGTGGGCGAAGTTGGTTAAGAAAGCTCCATCATCAGTGGGCAGGTTGGCAGAAGCTAGTCTCCTCATCAGATTGTCGAGGGATGGTCCCATGTTGACCATCAAGACATCCAGTGGCTGTGCTTGATAGCCAGAGAGCTCCCTTTTTAAAGTAGCAAGTTCAGTCGGGGAAAACAAAGAGTGGCCCGTTGGCTCAGAGGCCGTGGACTGAGAAGCAGAAGATGAGCTTGGTAAAGACAGGGCCCGCCCCCCAGCAAATCGAGCTAAAATCTGGGCAAGCTTGTTTGAACCAGCCAAAGTCTGGCCGATGGAGGAAGTCTGAAAAGATGGATTAAGAAAAGTCAGAAAAGAAAGAAACTCTTGCTCGGAAGATGAAGGATGAGAAATAACCTGAGATGGTGGGATCGGAGTCACGAAAGGAAGGGGTGCAACATAAGGTTCAGGAACCTTAACCGGGGGAACAGGCATAGGCCGTACCAACTGGGACTCCCCAGACCCTTCTCCAGTCTTGGCCTTATCCGCCGCTTCTTGCTTAATGGCGAGGGATCGAGACGGCGAGGTAGTAGCCATCGGGCCAGTATTCTCGTCGAGGTGTTCTTCATCGGAGCTAGAAAGTAAAATCCTGGGTTTTCTTTTCTTAGCAGGGGGAACATCAGCGGGAGCAGGCCGTCGAGAGGGACGCCGTTTGAGAGGGGCAGAACTCACTTCCTGACAGAGAGAATAAAACCTTGTCAATATATAAAAATTAAGGGAAACAAATCAAGGAGAGAATACCTCCTCGGAACTGCTCAAGACTATGGCACTAGTGCCACCTCGACGTGTGAAGAGCCGACGGGAACGTCTGACATAAAGAACTGGAAGGTCAATTACCTTCTCTTGAGAAACAGGGGGTTCGGATTCTTGCAAAGAAGCAGAGAGATCAAGGGACGATATCGATGGTGGAGGATCAACAGGCTTGATAAGAACCCCTTCAGGTATCGAGGTCTCCTTGACAGCCTTCTTCTTGGCAGCTTGAGAAGCTGATGGCTTCTTCCCTGCAAGGCCAAATAAAAAGCAAATGAGAAATCGAGTAACACAGAAAGTAAGCACAAGAACATGGACTACCTGGGTCATCAAGGATATATGTGGCGTCGTCCCGATAGTCACAAAGGAGATAAATTATGGCCATAGTGTGAGGGTCGTCAGCATTGTACCCTGTGAAGGATACTTGAGGCCTTGACCCAGGAAAGGATCGAGCTGCAGGGGTTAAGGTGGAGGAAGTATCGGGGAAAGATATAGAGGATGTGGCAAAATCGGGTATGAGAGGCAGTGATGGGCCAAGAGGTTTATAGAAGGAGTACCAGGGAGGTATTTCACCTGGCCCCCCACGTTTTTTGGCCAATTTAGAGTGAGCCAGCTTGGCTTTGGCTATCCTATCATTTTTTAGTAACTCAAAGTTGGCAGCAGCCTGTTCAAGGACCTGGGTTTTGCGGGTCGGATCCCAAACCACATTATAAAAATTCTGAAAACGAGTAATGATGGCAGACATACCTTTCTTGGACGTTTTGAAAGATGCAGCAGTGGGATCGAGGAAAGGGCCATCGCATGATATCACGTCGGGGTGATTGGGGACTGTGAAATTGGCAGCAGCAACCTGGAAAGCAGCCTGACGGGTGTAAGCCAAGTAACCGTCCCACCACTTGGTGAAGTCAGGTGAGCTTGTAGGGTTGAGGGGATAAGGCTTGAGGACAAAAGCATCTCGAGCTGCTCGCCAGGCCTGATGCAGCTCATCGAAGCTCTCCATATCAGTCAGCTCGACGAAATTATCACTACGGCCGCTGAGTGAGACCCCAAATCGGGGAATCATTTGAGCAAGGCCAAACTGTCGGGCTACATAGTGGGCTGGATAGAAACGGACGGTACACTTCAAAGGCTTCCGATCAGAGGCGTCCCCAGCGTTTGTGACTTTGAGGCCAGCAGGAATGTCCCGAGAAGTCAAAAAGCAAGCCCACAGCTTCTGGGAATGGCTCAAGGAATGCCCCGACACAGAAGGTGAAAGAAGTGATAAAGCCTTGGAACAAAAAACAGAGAAATTGGGCTCGGGGCCCTTTGATTTGTTGTATAATCGAGAAAAGAAATAATAAAAATTTAAAGGGGGGAGAGTTTGCCGGGCCACAAATGAAGCATAAATTTCACCGTCCAGAGGAGTATCGGTGAATGAGCAGAAGTCCGGAAAATAAGCAAACAGCCAAACCTGCAGCATCCATATCGGGCCTTGTAGAGAGCAGCAGGCCGTAGACAAGAAACCGTCCATGCCCATACAAAAACTCGAAAAGACAATGGGGGCCAGAGCAACTTTGGTTCCTCGAGCAATGCTCAATGCAACGGCAGTAAACTCTTTGGTGACAGAGATGGCAGGAGAGCAGAAAATGTACCTCGACAGCCACAAAATGAGAAAGTGGATATGCTCCTGATGAGTGACGGCGACAGTATCAGGGAGATTCTTGTATTTCCCTATAATCGGACCATAGCCATAAAGAGTCTGGCCCCCTTCTCCGATGACGGGTGGGAAGTGATAAGCCTCATCCCCAGCGGACGGTTGTGGGTCGATGTAGCCGCCAGTCGGACTAAAGCCACTAATGGCCATGATGTCAAGAAGAGTGAGAGTCATAGGACCGTGGGCAAAATGAAAAGTATTATCAACCCTACTCCAAAATTGTGCAGCGGCCCTAATCAGAGGAAGGTTGAGAGATAGACCTTTCTTGCAAAATTCCATGGCTGAATAGATTTCAGCCCTTTTCCACACATCGGCAAAGTGTTTCTCGACGCGAGCGCACCAAACGAGCCAATCGGAATGCATAGGGGAGCCTGCCCACGGCCCACAGCGGGTAGTGGACTTAAAGACAACAGGGCCGTGGGAGAAAGGCAAAGACTCATCAGGAAGGACGAGGGGGTGTTTGGAAATTGGAGGAGTGTCCACCGAGGAGTGAAAGGGGCCAATGGTGGTGCCATAAGGGGTCTCCTCAAGAGCTTGAGTGAGGATGCAGACGTCGACCTTGTCGGAATGGGTACCAGAACGAGCAGACATGGCGCGGCAGAGAAACGGTATGAAATCTTGGAACTTTGAGGAAGAAAATATTAGGGTTTTTGTGGGGAAGAGGTCGCGAAGAAGAAGAAGTGAGGAAGGAGAAGGAGTAATGAGGGTTTTTGTAGAGAAAGGAGTCTTGGGAGTAGGGAAAGTAATGAGTTGATGGCCAATCAATTGAAAAGAGGATAAAGACAAAATAGGAGATATGGCCGAGATTGAGAGAGAGAATTGGCTCGGGTAATGACACTTGGCGGGAAAAGAAGAATGATTAATGAGGGACTCTTGGGAGTCCCTAGAAAAGTAAATAACTAGCTAGTTATGGCTAGCTATGGCTAGCTAATTATTGCTAGAATTAAAGGCATGCAAACATGCTAAAGCCATACCAAATCGGAAAATATGAGGGAAGTTGAAGAGCTAAGTCTAATCTGATCAAATTAATTCATCAGATCAATTTTATCAGATACGACTTACGGGGGGCATTGTTTGTACCCAAAAAATCACCCTCGAATTGTCGAGGAATATTGGCTCGATGATGGGATGATAGGCGATAGTGGGCCAAAGGCCGACCCAATCAAGGTAGAAATGATGAACGGGCCGCAGGCCCAATTTGAATCAAACCCAATAACATTAAGATTTAATTTTGGCCTAGCACGGATTAATTAATAAATGAATTAGTTAATTAAAAAGGCCATAAGTGATTAATAGAGCCAAACAATGGTTAAATATGAACAGGCCCAGTTAGTCTATAAGGCCATCTCAACTAATGATGAATTAATTAAATTAAGAAGTTAAGTTAATTAATTAATTGATTGGGCCAAGGATTAATAAATGGCCCAATTACATTTGCGGATAAGGCCTGACCGATCTGTGCGGACTAAGAATGGCCCATTAGCGGGAGTCTTGTTATTGAATAAATAATAAATGGCCCATATGGCCACTTAATTAAATAATGGCCACGTAAATCTCCTAACCAAAAGAGATAGACTAGAACTCAACCACTTCCTCATTTATCTCAAAGTTGGTTATGTGACTAAGGAGTGTAATTCAAATCAAATTGGCAGCACACGTTTCTCTCACAACTGCCATATACACGAAAAATAGAACAAGGAAGAAGAAGGAAGAAGCAACCGCCAAGGTAGTGGAAGTAGTGGAGGTTGTGGAAGTAGTGGAGGTAGTGGAGAAAACTGCCATCAACCGATCAGACTGATAATCAGCTTATAAATATCAGAAGGGCTGCCATAAACAGGGACACAACTCAATCAATCAATCAACTCAGTCTTCACTGAATCGGCTCAACGCCTCTCCGGAAGTCCAGCATCCGCTGCTTCTGTCAGTCAGTCAGCACTGCCAATTCCTTGACATCAATCGTCAATCCTCAGCAACCAGCAGGACATGGCCGCCTGAAGTTTAGCACCCGCCGCTCAAAGTAAGCCGCAAAGCTGCTTCCGCCGTCAGCGAAGCTGTCTCGAGCGAAACCATTCGATATCAAGCAAAATAGC
>JAYDYQ010000018.1:0-24992 GCA_034814905.1 Penstemon davidsonii
GTCCCATATCCCTAGAAGAATATATGTTCCGTCGTCACCAGATACGATCAGTAGAGGTCAATCGCCAACTTCAAGCCGACTTAGTCGAACATGCATGGTTAACACACGGTCCAAATGGTTGTCATGTGTAATTGTTTCAATATATATTTGATAGGGTTATGTCGTTTCTAATTTAGTTTATCGTATTAAAATTATGTAACATATAATTAGTTTTAATCCACTAGCCGTATTTAATTTCAATGTATTTAATTTCCATAAATATTTTTTTTTCTCAATGTGATTAAATTTCAAATAATAAAATAAATTAACGTTAGATTTATTACATAAAAGTTATAATATTACAAGTAATAAAATTAAATTAATCTTAAGTTTATTACCATTTATTCCACAAAATTCTAATTCTCATATATTTCCATACTCACTTAATAAAATTAAGGGAAATTTACATAGACACCCCCTGTCTATTACAATGACACCCCCTCGACCGAAAACTATATTACAAGGACAACCCCTGTAACATAAAATATATTACCAATACACCACCTAAAATATATTACCAATACACCCCTCGAGGGGGTGTCTTTGTAATATTTGAAACAAGAGGGTAAGTTCCTGTAATTAGGGTAATAGTCAGGGGGTGTCTATGTAAATTTCCCTAAAATTAATGATAATAGAGCTAAATAATAATAACAATTAATAAACATTGTACATAAATTTTCAATATTACAAGTTATAAAAGTACAAATTATACAATTAATAAAAGTAAATTAATGTTAAGATTTTTAAAAAATAAATACATTTTTTATAATTTAATTAACATAAATAAAGAAAACAAAAATAAAGTAAAAAAAAAAATTGGCCCAAAGTGAATCCACCGCCCCACCCACATTTGTGCGGTGGATGACCACCGCCCAACCCCTCCCTCCACCCTCCTCACTAAAGTCTATTTTTGGTCCCCCTCCCCAATGGATTCCCCTTCCCCTTGGAGAATTGGAGATGCCCTAAATTCAAATTATCTCGGATCATCATAGTGCATTAAATGCGACTAATAGGAAAGTACATTCCATACAACATAGTGTACAGTGAACAGTTGCAAACGTCGTTCAAAATTAGGATCGTTACTCAAGGATGAGTTTGCAATTTTGTCTCACTTCAATGGACATAATTCAAATCTACGAGTATAAATAGATCAATATTCAAGTGTTAAAGATAATACAACCTAAGTGATAAATTTGCGAGCAAAATTCTCTAAGTTTGAACCCACGAAGCAAGATCATCGGCCTAGTCATTTGTTGACAAAGCTTTCGCTGAAGATCAAGTTTAAAAACTTTCAAATCTGAGTGATTTTCAACTGAGTGTTGTGAGAAGTGTATATCCAATCTTGGTGAAGAGATATAACTTTGTAGTTAGGTTTTCTAAGTGATTTCCTCAACAGAACTAAATGTTCTAGCTTGTTGCTTATCATTTGTTCTAAAAGCACAAGTTCTTGTATTGGTACTGAGTGTTCTAGTATAACCTAAACCTTCGTGATTTAGAAGAGTGGATTTGGAGATTTCTTGCATGTCGAACCACTATAAAAATTACCGTGTTTACTTGCTTACTTATCGCATTGCATAATTTTATAAGCTAAGTAAAACGTAAAAGAAGAATTTCTTTAAACTGAGGAATTTTATTAAAGGGGTTAAAACTTTGAAGTAGAAACTTGTTGGAAAAACATACTTTCATAATATGCTGCAATAGCGTTTTGAAACTCTAAGTTTCTTGAGAACAAGTAAAATTAGTGAAGTGGCCTACCCTGGTGACCAGCTTAGTGCCGAAACAGCTTAGCAGGCTTACCTTGCTGATAAGCTTAATCTACTTAAGCCAAGTTAGAGAAAAAGTTTTAAAAGGTAAAGAGGTTTATTCACCCCCCTCCCTAGATCTCATCATGACCACTTGGGACCAAAACCTTTTATATTCTTGTGTAGCTTTTCTCTGACCCGAAAATAGAATATTAAACCATGAAAGATCAGATACTTAGTTTGTTAGCATGTTGGATATATAATGTGATGTTATACTTTTTTTTGGCATATTTGGGTAAAAATGTCAACATGCACTTGAGGTATTTGTTATTGTGCAGAAAATGAAGTGTGTTTATCTCAATGAATTGTATTATTTGTCCAATTTAGTTAATAGGTTCATTTAACTTGTAGTAACAATACAAATGGTTTTGTTAATTTGATCTTTTTTTACTATATGAAGAAAACTATTTCCAACCCTATATATTTTTTAAGGGAATTTTAAGGACGTGAGAAAATGTTATAAAAGAATTAATCAGAAATGGCCTTAAAGTTCAAATAACAATATGGGAAATATCTTCAAATAAAAATGTGAATCCAAAAATTTATGTACCCTTTTTTCCACTTATAAATACTCTAACATGTCACAAAATTTGAATTCAAAATGATTTAGATTCAACTCTATTTAAATACTTACCCAACAACAATATTGCAAATCAAAACCAAAACCAAATACAACTAGTTAATTTGATGAAAACTTGCATATCATTCATATAATTTATCTCAAGTATAAGATCGAGCAAACATATTGTAGCCGGAACAAATAGTAATTACTATGCAGGCGAGTTCTATCAGATAAAGTGCAGCGAAGAACAAAAATAGGCACCCATGAACCTTAAAGAGAACAACTATCTTATTATTTTTAAAAAAAGTCATAATATCCAATATCTCATAATAATGAAGATTACACATTTTATGAAACTCTGACACTAAATAACTAAAAAGGAAATAAGACTCATAACTGAATTGAGGAAAACTAATGAAAAGGACACAATTGTCTTGGATTCACCTGCATCACATAAATCCCCAATTATATTTTTTACGATTTTGTAAATAAATACCATCACTCCTTGCTGTCCAATCACATTGAGTATGATGACAAGGATTTGTAATCCATAATGCATTATAAACAATCACATTCAAATTTTTCATATTACCCCATCGAAGGCTACAACGAAATATGGTAGAAAAAGGTTTCACACAAAAATCAAATTGGAATTCTTGGTTTATTGTTAATGTGTGATTTCCAAGATCATCATCTCCAGACCAGCAGTGTACCAATAACGGATTAGAATTTGGAGGAAGAATATTAATCACATGGACATGAACTCTAGGGTAAAGGAAGCAAGAGCTTTTTCCTTCATGGACAAGAGTTGCAGAAAATATGAAGATTAGAAAAATGAATTTGGTCATTTTATATAGTTCTTGTTGCTTTTTGGAAAATTATATAATATTTTAGAATCATTAGCTTATGATTAGACCATGTTATATAGTCGAGTTTTGTTTCTCCATGTCTCTAAAAAATTAATTACATAATTGTAATAAATTCGAGGTAATTTGAATCTGATTTTCAAAATTTGTTATAGGATATTAATAATTATTAAATTGTCATAATCTGGTCAATAAAGTCTTCTAACTAAAAACGTGTAGTAATAAAATTTATGGTAACTCTGAATTCTATTTGCAAACCTATAATATGATTTCAAAATGCCTAGTGATACTGCTAGAGTACCAATTGGTATAGCTAGTTCAAGTCTTTAATTTTGACTAATTTACCTTTAATTGTCTTCTTTATTATACAAGCGAAAAAGAAAAATAATTAATATTCTTCTCTCTCTTCTTCATTTCTTAGAATTCATCAACTTGTATTCATCCCCTCCAAATCTAAGAAATTGTTGTTCCAAATAAAAATTCTGATTTATATTAATTTACCCTTATTCGCCTTCTTCATTTTACAAGTAAAAAAAAAAATTAATTAATGTTCTTCTCTCTCTTCTTCTTTCCTTAGAATTTGTTACTCGATCGAATATGGCCAATCCAAGGAAAAGCGCGCGTAACGCAGGAAGAAGCACAAATTCTAGACCTTCTCGTGCTGCGGATAGCTTGCCTGAAAATTCCCAAAGGGTCAGCGCTAATAATACGCAGCCTCCCGCAAATCACCAAAATTTAGACCCTGTGGAGGAACATGTTGCAGCAAACGCTAACAACAATCAAAATCAGGGAGGACAACGAACTCCTAGCGTGAGTCAGGCCCCTAACTCACCCATTCGATCCGTCCCGGCTCCCCCGCTTTCCGCTGATCAAGAAAAAATACTACAAATTGCTCAACTTTTAAGTTCGTTTTTTCCTCAAATTCTACAGACTCCGGCAGTTGCGGAACCAGTAAGGGCAGTTGTTGGTCCTTCAAGAGCGGTTAACAATGTCAGGGAACCTCGGGAAAATAATGACCACCAGTCAACTCAAGCAGAGAGTCCGAACGCGGATCAACGATCTCAAATTTCCCCGCCAAACGTAGCAGGAAGGAACCTTGGTCGAAAAACTAATCAGGCAAGAGCTAATGCTCGACCTGAACCTCGCCTATCCAAGGAACGCACTGTTATACCGATCGACGATATGGACGAACCCCCAGTTATCAATCGACAAACAAATAGAAGAGTCTCTGAAAGAGAGTTAGAGAGGATGGTCGAGGAACGAGTGGAACAAAGGCTTTTGACTTTGCAACAACCTTGGCCTCGCTCCAGAGAAATACAGGATAGTATAGCTGCTTGTTTCCCTTTCTGCTTAGAAATTAGGGAAGCACATGCTTCTGGATCTTTACCTGCTCGGCTCCCCAGATACGACGGAACTAGTGATCCGACCGACTATATCTTTAGTTTTACAAATATAATGAGCTTGTATGCTCATTCAGCAGAGTATACGGCCAAGCTGATGATCACAACGTTCGAGGGGTTGGCGCTGGATTGGTTCGGAAAACAACCGCCCAATTCAATCTTCAGTTTTAGAGAATTATGCAACAAGCTGAAACAACAATTTGCTAGTCAGAAAAGACAAAAGCTTCCCATGAGTTATTTAGGAACTATAGTCCAACAAGATGGAGAATCTTTAAGAGCTTGGTTAGCAAGGTTCAATGTAGAATTACTGAAGATCGATTCCCCAAATAGTGATTATATTATATCTATACTGATCGACCTAACCAAGAATAGGCAGTTTGGTAACGCATTAAGTCGGAAACAGCCTAGAACCTTTACTGAAATCATGAATTTAGCCTCCAAATATATGACCCAGGAAGAGATGAACTCTTACAAAGATAAAAATAAGAAAGCGTCCGTTTCGGGACCCAAAAAACCTGAAAAACCCCCAATCCAGAAAGCCATGGATTACGATCGGTTTTCGCGAAGAGGTAACGTATTTCATAGATTAGAACATAACGGGAATAACCCTGAGAAAAGACCCAATGTCTACCTCAGGCCTCGATCTCCAGAAAGGAATATAAGAGATCGAATCAGTTATGTGGAGTTCACAAAACTAAATGCCCCAAGAGAAGACATCCTAGTGATACTGGAAAGAAATAATTTAATCCCCCCAGCAAAAAGAATCACACAAGCCAAACCAGGGGCAAAGAACTACGATTTATATTGTAGGTACCATCGAGCTCACGGTCATAGGACCGAGGACGGTTATCACCTGAAACAAGAAATCGAAAAATTGATTCAACAGGGTAGATTGAATGAATTCATAGATAGAGCAGATCGGAGAAGACAAAGGACAAGAAGTCATAGAAGGAGAGAGGAAAATAGAAGTCCTCGTGATAGATCTCCCAGTAATCATGCTCCCCGAAGAAATGAAATCGATGATGACCAGGTCAATGGTACAATACATGTGATCTCTGGTGGACCAGCGCGGGGGGGGGGGGGGGGGTGGGGTCGGAATGCCAGACGAAAAGTCGCACGATCTCTAGAAAAAGGGCTTATGACCCCAAAAGAGGTATGGGCGCTCGAGAGGAAAAACTCCGACCAACACATAATTAAGTTCGATGAGAGCGAAGTCCCCAGAAACCTGAATTGGGATAATAACGAAGACCACCCCGATTTTCCCATGGTGGTCTCACTGAAAATTGCCGATTTCAATGTCAAGAGAATTCTGATCGACAATGGAAGCTCGGCTAACATAATAGCCATCGAAGTGCTGAACCAGATGAACCTGGGAAAAATAACTCTCCAAAAAGTAGCTACGCCACTGGTAGGATTTGGAGGATCTGAAATAGTTCCAGCCAGAACTATCAATTTGAGTGTAACTCTTGGGAACAAACCTCATCGAGTGGTCAAAATGATAAAATTCTTAGTGGTAGAAGCACCTTTCGCTTATAATGCCATTTTGGGAAGACCGGCATTAAACCAATTTCGAGCAGTTGTATCAACCTATCACCAGAAAATAAAATTTCCTACAGTCTCTGGTGTCGGCGAAATCGTCAACGACCACTGCATGGCTTGGGATTGTTACAACACGGCACTGTCTTTAAAAAGGAACGTCGATCCTCTAACACCGTCGAAAAGAAAAACAGTAGGATCCTCGACTGTGAGATCTCATGAGCCTGAGTTGCCTAGCACGGATCGGATCGATAAAAAAGGAAAAGAGAGCATAAAGAGGTCAAGTTGATCGAGAATGATCCAACAAAAATCACCAGGATCGGAACTGAACTGTCTCCACGGGGAGAAATTATGTTGATCAATTTCTTAAGGGAAAATGTAGATGTTTTCGCCTGGAGCTCGGAGGACATAGTGGGGATCGACCCAAGAATAATAACCCACTCTTTGAAGATAGATACGAGCGCAAAACCGGTCAGACAAAAGAAAAGAAATCATGGTCCTGTCAAGGACAAAATAATAAAAGCGGAGGTCGAAAGGTTGTTATTATCTAAACAGATTAGAGAAATACACTTTAATGAATGGCTATGTAATGTCGTACTTGTCTCAAAGGGTGACAAGAAGGATAATAAGTGGCAAATGTGCAACGATTTTACAGACTTGAATAAATTGTGTCCAAGAGATCCTTATCCTCTCCCAAGGATCGACCTATTGGTCGACTCAACAGCAGGCTTTGCAATCTTTAGTATGATGGATGCATTCCAAGGTTTCTATCAGATTTTCATGGATGAAAGAGATCAAGAAAAGACTGCGTTCATTACCGAACAAGGCGTCTATTGTTTCATAGTAATGCCATTCGGACTAAGAAATGCTGGAGCAACCTATCAACGGTTGGTCAACCTAATGTTTAAAGAGTTGATCGGAGAAATAATGGAAGTATATGTCGATGACATGCTGGTAAAAAGCATGAGTGAAGAAGATCACATTAAACACCTTGATCGTTGCTTCAAAATCTTGAGGAAATATGGAATGAAGCTCAACCCATTAAAATGTACATTTGGGGTAAGGTCTGGGAAATTCTTAGGATACCTGGTCCATGAAAGAGGCATCGAAGCAAATCCGGAGAAGATACGCGCTATTACTGAAATGAAGCCTCCTAGAAATATTACTCAGGTACAAAGTCTGGTCGGGAAGATTGTTGCTCTTAATAGATTCATATCCAGGTCCGCAGATAAAAGTCTACCATTTTTTCAAACTTTGAGAAAAGCTAAGACCTTTGAATGGACCGAGGATTGTGATCATGCATTCGAACAGCTGAAAGAATATTTGACCTCGCCTCCCCTGCTCGCCAAACCTACGGAGGGACAGCCTTTATACATATACATCGCTATTTTCGAGGCTGCAGTGAGCTCGGTTATGGTGAAAATTGAGGGCTCGGAACACAAGCCTGTTTATTATTTGAGTAAATTATTGCAAGGAGCGGAAAAGAATTATTTAACAATTGAAAAATTCGCTCTGGCTTTGGTAACGTCAGCACGTAGGTTGCGGCCATACTTTCAAACATACAAGATCATCGTACTTACCAATCAACCTTTGAGGCAAGTTTTATCGAAGCCAGAAGCCTCAGGAAGGTTAATCAAATGGGCTGTAGAATTGGGACAGTACGAGATCGAATATCGACCACGAACTGCAATCAAAGCTCAGATACTTGCTGATTTCCTCCTTGAAACTCCAAGTCTGTCGGAGACAAGCTCCGCAGAAACATCGACAAGCGATAACAGTATTATGATCGTCAATGACCTACCATGGCTTATGCATGTCGATGGCGCATCAAGCAGAGATGGGGGAGGTGCAGGAATTAATTTCCAAGGGCCTAACGGCGAAGATATGAATTATGCCATCACTTTAGACTTTGTGGTAACCAATAACGAAGCAGAATATGAAGCTCTGATCGCTGGATTGGAAATGGCTATACAAGCCAATATGAAAGTTTTGAATGTCTTGACAGATTCTGAACTAATTCAGAGACAAATTAGTGGAAGGTACGAAGCAAAAGAGTTCAACATGATAAAATATTTGGAGAAAGTAAAAGAATTAACTGGGAAATTTGATAAATTTGACATCCAAAATATCCCACGAGAAGAAAATCGATGGGCTGATCAACTATCTAGATTTACAGGAACAAGGGATTGTAAATCAAAAAGGGTAATCACCTGGCTGATCTCCAAGACACCCGCGATCGACCTCGACAATGTCCCTGCTGCTGAAGTAATGGAAATTGACCTGGCAGCAGACAGTTGGATGACTCCATTAATTGCCTATTTGAAAGACGGTTCACTCCCTAACTGTAAAAATGAAGCCAGGAGGATAAGGTATCGAGCACCAAGATATGCAATGTTAGAAGGAAAACTTTACAGAAGATCCGTCTCAGGAATTCTGCTAAAATGTATTCCCGAACACAATTCCGAAAGCATCCTTCGAAGCATACACGAGGGAGAAGCTGGGAATCACAGTGGCGCTCGAGCACTTACACTCAAATGCTTGAGAACAGGTTACTATTGGCCAACGATGTACGCCGACGCACAAGACTACGTTAAACACTGTCATTACTGTCAGATACATTCAAATATAATACACCAACCAGCTGAGACGATACACCCAATTCCGATCTGTTGGCCTTTTGATCAATGGGGAATCGATATTGTGGGACCATTTCCAATGGCCAGATCGAAGAAGAGTTATGTTTTGGTCGCTGTCGAATATTTCAGCAAGTGGATCGAATGCATAGCCTTAGCTCGGATAACACAGTTCCAAGTTATAAACTTTCTCTGGAAAAATATAGTCTATCGTTTTGGAATCCCAAGAATTTTGATTTCTGACAATGGAACGCAATTTGCCGGAAAACAAGTTCAAGAATGGTGCTCGAAGCTTGGAATACAGCAAAACTTCACGTCTGTCGGACATCCTAGAGCTAATGGACAAACTGAAGTGGCAAATCGAGAGATTGTCAAATCACTCGAGAAAAGACTGGACGACGCCAAAGGGAAATGGTTGGACGAACTGCCAGGCGTCATTTGGGCCAACAGAACTACAGTAAAAGCCTCAACGGGTGAAACACCGTTTAGCCTAGTCTATGGGTCGGAGGCAGTCATCCCAGTAGAGGCACTAGTCCCCAGCCCTAGAATTGAGCTCTACGAGGAGGAATCAAACAATCAACTGAGAAAAGATGATATCGATTTGAGCGAGACCTTAAGGGAAAAAGCCAGTCCGCGTTTAGAAGCGGCTAAGTCCAGCATGGAAAAAGCCTACAATCAAAAGGTGAGGATACGATCATTCAAATAAGGTGATTTGCTACTTAAAAAAGTTGAAGTTTCCAAACACGTGGGAAAGTTACAACAAAATTGGGAAGGTCCCTACGTGGTGATTGCAGTCGGAAAAAAGGGATCGTATAAGATAGCACATATGAATGGGACTCCACTTCCTCGAACATGGAACGCAGTAAATCTCAGAAGATATTATGGTCGTTAGCTTCGAGATAAGAAGATTTAGAATTAAGACAGGATTTGCAAGGAATTAGTTTTTCCATTTTATAGAATATTTTGTTATTTCCCTTTCATGCATTAAAATTACCTACAATTCTAATAAAAAGCTTTTGCTTATTTCCACATGTGACATGTTCAAAAGACTTTTGTCAAAAAACGATCTACAAAGGTTAAAACCAATAATTGGTATACAACCTAATAAATCTTTGAGTGAAACCGATTGGGTCGGTATAAACTCATCGATCTGCTGAAACGATCTACAAAGGCTAAAACCAATAATTGGTATACAACCTAATAAATCTTTGAGTGACACCGATTGGATCGGTATAAACTCATCGATCTACTGAAACGATCTACAAAGGTTAAAACCAATAATTGGTATACAACCTAATAAATCTTTGAGTAACACCGATTGGGTCGGTATAAACTCATCGATCTACTGAAACGATCTACAAAGGTTAAAACCACAGTTGGTATAAAACCTAAGCATAATAAATCTTTGAGTAAACACCGATTGGGTCGGTATAAACTCACCGATCTACTGAAATGATCAACAAAGGTTAAAACCAAACTTGGTAAAAAACCTAAGTACGATAAATTTTTGAGTAATACCGATTGGGTCGGTATGAAATTATTGATCAACATAATATATAAAAAGGGAATTTAATAAATAAAAAGAAGAATTTTGTTTATGTCCCTAAAACTATTACAATTACATAAAATATCTTGGAAAGACAAAACAGATCTCCCTGATCTAACGACACCAGATCCTATTACATGCTATATCCGTTCTTGATACCAACTACGCCAAAGCTCGACGAAGACGACCGCCTTTAGGTTTCATGATGACGGCCACAATGCTTTGGAATCAGAGAGAGCTTTGTGAGATCATAATGTTACGACGGTCGATGGTGGTCAGCATTCCTGGTCACACATTAAAATTTTAATGAACTGACCAGCTTTCCACCTACCACGTAACTGATAGATCGAAACCCCACAACACCAACCTTTACCTATTTACATAGGTTGATCGATTTATGGTCGGTATTCCAATCTAATCCCCTTATTAGGGGTCGGAGACTTCATGGTTCTTGAGAAGCCTCCATTTTCCGATTCCGCCCATACCAAGTCGAGGTAAGGAATGATTAGTTTGATTCGCGAATTAGGCGAACGACCGCCATTTTGAACAAAGAGGGAGTACATTGTTTTGAATTTTACTCCTGATGGTAACTAAATGGAAGATAAAAGATTCCTTTTATAGACAGGATGAGTTAAAATCCAACGGTAAAACTCTCATATAATCAACGGCAATGACCTATCATCGGGATTTACGTTACAGCGTTATAACTACAAGCATTAAATACGGGATAAATGCACTTTTTAGTCGGTCAAAATAAAAGTCGTATATTAGATCGATGGAGACGATACAAAGACTATCATAGCAAAACTAATATTACATATCAAGAATTCCTATCTGAGCGGAAATTATCGATCAATGCACTAAGCAATCACACTTACAAAATATCAGAGGAAAGCATTTGGTCTCAAAACGCTTCAGAGCTTCCTCGGAACGATCATCTTTCTTTCTACTTTGAGAACAGTGACGAGAACCTAAAGTTCAGGCTCCTTCTATAAGATCGGCAGGTGTCGTCGGGCGAGCAAAGCCGCACGCTATCATGACTCGACCACCTTGAAGAAGTTGATGCTTCTTCTTCGCCAATGATAGTAGGGATCAGAGGAGTCTCATGCATGACATCACCAACCTGTTAGAAACAAGTTGATTTCGATAAGCATAGAATCCTGCTTTCCTCCACTATCGATCTCTATCATATGCGTGGTATATGGTCAACTAATCCCCAGTTGTGAGATTTGCCCGACCGTCACCACTTAAGATGGAGATCTCAACTTTCCAATTCCTCCCATACCAAGTCATGAACTCCTAGGTGTATAAACTGACAAATTTGGTGGTCGATGATACTTATAACAATAAATATTCATTTTGAACGACTTCATCTTCTGAGGAATGGAGAGGAAAGGAGTGACCTTTTTATAGGCAGGGGATAAAAGATCCAATGGTGTTACATTGAGACCCTATCAACGGTCCAGATTTAAAGCATTATTAGGATGGTTTTCAGCAGCGGAAATATGATCAATCATTGTTATCGAGCTGAAAGTACAAGAATAATTGATTTTATTCAGATGTTTAGGAGGATCGTTACATTCACGGATACAGCCATATCGTCAGAAAAATCTACATTTATATTAAGAGTCTAATTATAGTTAGTCCAAATACTAGTCCTAACTTGCTACTTCTCGGATTGATCTGCTCCTTCAATTCGACCTACTTCTTATTCTCAGACTACTACCACTGCATATAAGCGAGGAACATGCAGAAGTGCGTATATTTGCTGATGCTGGTGAATTAACGACCTCCAAACGGGCCACATGGCAATCAGGAAGCCAGCTGCATCTAAGGTCGATCACAGTATCACGCTAAAGCACACTGAGAAGGAAAGAACTTTGCTGTCATACAATTGAGACAGGTTCGTTCTCCATGCATTGGGGGCAAAATTCCGAGCATGCAGGGACGGAAGAGCTTACCTTCCCCTGGGATCACCACCATTTTTAATTAACTAACCAGCTCTCATTTCTCCAAAAAACTTTTTGATTTGATATCTCCACCATAGTCTACATACCATAAAAGCCAAATTGAAATATTTATGGGAGACATATTATTTCACTCTTTTGTTTTTCTACTTCTCCAATAAATTTATACTACAGGGAATTAAGTTATCAACGGACAAAGCATACGAACCGTTCCTACAGTTACGGCACACCTACCCAATTGACTCCTCGCCTTCCGAAAACATTGAAGGAAGTTATTTATTGGCAGGCAACTCGGAAGGACGCAGAAATCGAACAACAAAAAATGATCCTCTATTCAGCTGACAAAATGTATTTTTACATTCCATATTCTCCAAAAAAAAAAAAAAAAAAAAAAAAAAAAATAAGAAAAAGGATAAGATCCTTGTCTACTGTTCGTGATTATGATCGGGAATGGTCGGATAACCAAGATAAGTCATCATTTCTTGGGCTCGCTGCTTATATCCAAGAGAAAAACCTCTATCAAACTCTAGATTTTTCAATTGAAGAAGATCTTCTCTCTCCATTGCAAGCTGCTCTCTTTCAGACTCCAAACTGCTATTTACCCGAGCAAGTTCTTCTTTCTCTTTAGTAAGCCTTTCAGTAGTAGCTCGAAGATGCTCGACCTCAATCGACAGCAATTGATGAGCAGCAGTAATTGTATTTAGACGTTCGAGAGATGCTTCTCGTTCAAAGTAGGAATCATCATTTTGTATCCCGAGCTGAAGAGCTTCATGCTTAGCCTGTTTTTGAGAAATAAGGGTGAGAAACTTAAAACACCTAGATCTCTTTTGACAAATAAATACACTTACCATCTCCAAACGTTTGAAAATGGACTGGACAAGCTGCAAGGAAGAGTTGTTCTTCAATTTTTCAAGCTCCTTGGGCAAAATTGTACCCATTCCCAAATTCCAAGAAACCCTATCAGGCTCAAGGGAGGTTGGAATACAGGCATCAATCGAAACCCCACCTGATCGGCTCATATCGAACTCAGTTATCTCTTCGATCTTCTCCTTGAATGGACGTTCGTCTAGAAGTGACGGGTCGTCAGAGATATTTTTGAAACCAGAACAACTGGGAACATACCCAGTTTTCGACACACCTTGAGAAATGTGGGCAGGAGAGACGACTTGATTATGTTGAGAAGTCGAAACAACGACCTGAGAGTGCGGAGGGGCAAAGAATGACTTAGGGATGTCTTCCACGGAACCCCTTAATTGCAGTATTGGATCAATCTCAGAATTGGGAGCAGTAGCCACGACCTGAGCGCAACCGTCTTGACGGCTCGAGTGGGGACGTTCATCTATTGATCGTTCATCTGGAAGAGGAGAAGCGGCTCGAGCCTCCTCATTTGTTATTTGTTCCTCGGGAGGAGGAGAAATTGTTATTTGATTGATCAACTGGAAGAGGAGTAGCACCTATGGACTCCTCGTTCGTAATTTGCTCCACAGGAGGATGAAGAATAATTCTAGACTCCTCATTTGAGGTTTGATTTACTGGAGGAGGAGAGATAGATCGAGAACTTTCGGTTTGGCAAGCTTCCAGAATTTTTGGATCAACCAAGGGACTACGGATCGGAGCTCTCGAAATTTCCATCGAAGAGTTTGTAGTTTCCCTTGTTGGAGAAGGGATATTCTTCACCATATCTGGATTCCCTCCTGACGAGGATGATATCGGATCAGATCGAGGAACAGTTTCCCGAGAGGAAGCTCCTCCCTGGAAAGAGGATTGATGCGAACCATCGGTTCGGGATTTCTTCCTCGGAGTATCTCGACGAGATAGACCCCGTTGGGATCGTTTGGCAGCTCCAGAAAAAAGGTTGGAACTCATGGTCAGAAAATCAGGAATTCCTTTGAAATATCGAACTAAGAGCTCCGATCAACAGCAATAATATTTTATATTACTAAGTAGGGACGCGCGGTAAAACTCCAAAAGATTTACCTTTATATATAGCTAAGGAAATGACGATTATGTCCTTGGACCTTGTCGCGCACAGTAAAAATTCAAATATAAAGCAAAAAGCAGGTCATCAAATAGGTACTATGATCATCAAAGCGACGAAGTATATCAGAGTTAAAATCATATATATATCATAAAAGGGATTTTATATGTTCTACGAAGATTTAAAAGATCTAACTTTACAACAAAGTAAAAGAAAATCATAAAAAACATCCTAACTAGGTGAATTGGTTTCCTTGGGGGACGATCCTTCCTCTCCTTCTCCATTCCCTTCGTCGACATGGTCTCCTTCGATATCCTCCTCGGAATCGTCGCCTTCCTCATCGCCTGCTTCATTCTCCATGATATCCTTTATTAATTCCAAATCAGGTGTCGGCACAGGAAATGGGTTTCCATACTCCTCGACTAAGTGGGCCAGAGGGTGGTTACTATACTCAACAGAGGATAAGCAGTCGGGAGGATAGTCTTGAAGACTTCGGTCCTTTTCAATGGCCATAACTTTGCGATATTCCTCGCGTCGATCAGGAATCTGTCCAGACTCGATTAGTTGGTCAACCCCCTTAAAAAATGAGCTCAAGAGTAAATCTCCAATTTTCTGTTGGATTATAGCAGTATGTAATGGAGAATCAAGAAACTCTCGAACAATGGGCTCGATATCGGAAGGTTGATGCTCGTCGATGACCTTTTCTAGATCAGAAAAATCGTCTTCCTCTGCCGCGAGTTGAGAGCGAAGTAAGGCAATCTCCGACTCTAGCTTGCTAACTACAGTGTCATGTGAAACTCGCTGCTCATCTTGTTCTCGAGTCAATTGGTCGACCTGCGCCTGGTATCGACTAGAATCCGTCATCATACTGATAATATGAGGATTGTCGGTCTCCAAATTAGGATTAGCGAGAGGATCGGTTGAAGTGGCAGCGGAAGCTCGAGAGTTACCGACCTGAGCAAGTTGATCTTCGAGCTCCTTAACCCTGGCAGTTAAAATATTGTTGCTTTCTTCAACATATTTACACTGATCTCTGTGCAAAGCCATATCATATAGCGCGGATACCAAGGCATTACCGGTCTGTGGCGAGAAAAGATTGTCTAAATAAAGACCAAGAAGAATATTGAGCAGCCCTCGCTAGCTGTTCGAGAGGTTTCTTCATAACAGTCCTCTCCACGTCTCGAACAAAGGTCGAGGATAGAAGGACTCGAATGGATTTGTCGACCACATTTTCCTTATCATCAGACTTCAAGGAATCTTTCTCAGAATAACCAGCCGCTCGTTTTCCTTGGAGATGATTCTCAATCATATCTACCAAAGAAGCTTGACGACTAGTGTCTCCAACGTGAGTGAAGTACTCTCCTTCTTTGTCGAAATATTGAGTCCTTCTTTTGGCTTCAGGACCAGTAGGATTACGTTCGGGCCAATATTTACTACCCAGAATGCCATATTTCTCCCTAAAAGTTTTGGGAGGATAACCGCGACCTTGACGAGAGCTTGAAGTCGGTATGTCTGAAGAAGTTAGACCAGAGAGATGAGGAGCTACTCGGATAGGATCAGCATTCTCGGACTCCTCCTCCTCAATGTCCTCCAGGTCTTGGAATTGATTCCTTCTCCTTTTTCTAGATTCCTTTTGCTCTATAGGGACTTTACCCCAGGACTTTTTCGAGTTCGAAAGAACAGATTTTCCGACCACGGAAAAACGGCAGTGTTCGACCATGGAAGCTACAGCATGAAGTCAATAAACATTAATGAGCAACTGGATTATGTGTCTTTATATGAATTTATTACTAGCAAGAAATCTTACATAAAGGTCGATCGTCCGACGGGATAGGGAAATCCAGAGAACTCAATCCAGCCCTTCGAAGGAAAATCTCTCCGATCAAATAAGCTGATTGATATTTATCTGATCTCATCTCCTCAATCAAGATAGTTGAAAATTGGTCGTCTAGGGACATCTCACCAATCACTTTTCGACCACCGTATACCCATGCATCGTTGTATCCCCAGTCATGAGTAAACTCCTCGGTTTCTCCGTTCTCAAGGATATGCACGGTCGGAGCCTTAACAAAAAAGAAACTTGATTTCCATTCCGTGCTATTGCTCGAAATGGCATTTTCAAGAACTGCGTAGCCAGGTCTCTGGCTAACATAATAATAACCTCTGTTGGAGGAGGTCGATACGGAGAGTCGGAAAAAATGAAGAAAATTACGGAATGAGGGCTGCAGACCTCGCGCAACCATCAAAACGGAGAATGCCATAATAAGTGCTATGGCATTCGGAACAAGCTGAGTCAGTGAGACAATGAAGGTCTCCAGGAATTGACGAAGAATTGGAGAAAGTGGAAAACGGAACCCATGCTCAAAATGGGAAGTATAGAAAGCTCGACAGTTGGCGGGAGGAGTGTTGACTCTCTCCTCGGAAGAAGGAATAATGATCTCAAAATCCGACGAAAAATAGCGGCTGTATTCCTTTTTCAGAGACGGTAGATCCTCTTCTCTCCATCGAGAAGGAAAGAATTCCACAGGAGCAGAAATTTGAGGTTGAGACGTTTTGGATTTCTTGGATGCCTTCGACACCATCTCTTCCTCTGGAATAATCTCCACTACCAAACTATGTACTTCTTTTTCAGTATAATCTCTAATCTCCTCCACTTGAGAATTGTCTGCTCTTTCCTCATCAGATGAAGAAATATCAGGATTAGGGATATTAGGTGGTACTTGTTCCTCTACGGTCCTAATTGAGGAATGGGGATTTCGCGAGGTCGAAGCCATAGCCTTGAAATAATGCGCTCGAGAAGACAAGAAAATAGTAAGATTATCGACTTAAGCTTTTACTGCTGGAAAGTTTAAATATCTGGGGTAAAAGTAAAAAGATTTCGGTTATATATATGGGCGGTGAAAAGACGGATTCAACCCTTCGCGTCTCTTCGTATTTCCGCCTATTAAAGTCATGAAAATACCCAGCCATTGTCTGACACACGTTAACCAAAATACATGTCTATACGTAGAAGGTTCAAACGATATGCACTCTTTTTTCCTCGTTCGGTTTTTATCCCGAAGAGGGTTTTTCCGAACTGGGTTTTTAATGAGGCATTTTTCGTGAACAACGAAAAGACCAAGGTAACTACTACTTCTACTTCTACGAGCTCCAGCTACGATTACGTTCGAGAAGTGAGGGAGTACTGATGAGGGCTATTTTACATATATAATGGAATAAAGCTTTTCGAGGAGGTTCAGGATCGATCCGACCTGTGAATACAAACAAGATCGACTCGATCCGCCCAAACGTATCCGATCGACCTACTCTGATCGACCTGCAGTCCGTTCCAGGGGATTTAATGGGCCATTGAATACTCCTAGGCCATGCAGGATTCCTAGACTAAATAGGACTCCTAATTTAGTTAGGAAGGGGGGAATATTATAAATAGTGAATCTTACATTGTATTGAGGATCCGGAATTTAACCTACGAAATATACTACAGTTGTTCGCCGTTCATATTATTGTTATTTTACGCTATTATATTACTTTGCTTGTTCTTGAATTGCACCATCCTGAGTACTTTAACCAAACCCCTTTTACATAAAATCGTGATCTTAAATAATTTACTGAGTTTTAACCTAAGACGAAATCAGGTTAAATCAGATTTATATTAATTTACCTTTATTCGCCTTCTTCATTTTACAAGTAAAAAAAAAAATTAATTAATGTTCTTCTCTCTCTTCTTCTTTCCTTAGAATTTGTTTAAGTTTTGGCTATGTTACCCTTATTTGCCTTTTTTATTATACGAGTGAAACTGAAAATTAATTAATGTTCTTCTTTCTCTCATTTTTTTCTTTAGAATTAGCCAATTTGTATCCGTCCCTTCAAAATCTCTCAATTTTATGTCCCATAAATTACTGTTGGCCCCAAGTGGTGGAAGTTTAGAAAAGGGGGGGGGAGGGGGGGTTTAGTGAATAAGCTTCCGGGTTTTTTATGAGGGATATTTCGCATACGCCACCTTAGGAAATACCTCTGCTCGGGATCGACCCAGTTTCCGACCAGGAGGTATTCTCCGACCAGAAGAACATAGCTTCCCGATCAGGTCACGTTGATAGCACAAGATCCTATTTTCCGATCTACTTCTATCCTCGGAATCACTGTGGGGCCGACCTACAGCTTTGCACAGCTGGCCGAGAAGTATTCTCCTACGGACGGTCCAGCTAGCTCATTACTGTTCCTATATATACGCGGCGCATTTATGACATCGACGGACGGCACAATTCCCAAGAAACCCACCAAGCTCGGACTAGCTACTCGGAATAGGCCATAGCTTGTATTTCTTTGTATTTACCTTCTTAGTAGTACGACATCCTGTAATGCTCGGATAGACCAACGTTGTAATTTGTACTCGAACATCGATATTGATATACACTTATTGTTTTGCCGACTTTCTATATCCTGTACGAACGAAAAACGGTATAATCAATTGGCGCCCACCGTGGGGCCTATTCGAGTATTAGATCGAAAAATGCCTACTACTAGGAGATTTACATCCAATCGCGGCGAGCCTTCACACGCCATTGGAGCGCAGCGCTCAGTTAACAATGAACCAAGTAACCAATCCCGAGCGGCCCACCAATCTGAGGTGCCGCCGCTCGACCCGCCGAATGATATGCCTATTCATACGACAGTGGCCGATTTGCGTTCCATTATCGGAACTATGTGTAGAGAATTCTTGAACACGGAGAGAGCAGATCGTGAAACTCTGCCAGGCCAGCAGCCCCGGCCGAGGGTGAAAGCTTTTGCTATGACCCTCCCTCGATAAATCATGTCCAAAAAAATGAAAATCGGCCGAGGGTGAAAGCTTTTGCTATGACCCTCCCTCGATAAATCATGTTCAAAAAAAAAAAAAAAAAAAGAAAATCGGCCGAGGGTGAAAGCTTTTGCTATGACCCTTCCTCGATTAAAGATTATTCAAAAATGAAAATCGGCCGAGGGTGCAAGCTATTGCTATGACCCTTCCTCGATTAAAGAGTATTCTAAAATAAAAATCGGCCGAGGGTGCAAGCTATTGCTATGACCCTTCCTCGATTAAAGAGTATTCTAAAATAAAAATCGGCCGAGGGTGCAAGCTATTGCTATGACCCTTCCTCGATTAAAGATTATTCCAAAATGAAAATCGATCGAGGGTGCAAGCTATTAAAGATTATTCCAAAATGAAAATTGGCCGAGGGTGCAAGTTATTGCTATGACCCTTCCTCGATTAAAGATTATTCTAAAATAAAAATCGACCGAGGGTGCAAGCTATTGCTATGACCCTTCCTCGAAAAATCTTTCAAAATGAAAATCGGCCAAGGGTGCAAGTTATTGCTATGACCCTTCCTCGATTAAAGATTATTCTAAAATAAAAATCGACCGAGGGTGCAAGTTATTGCTATGACCCTTCTTCGATTAAAGATTATTCTAAAATAAAAATCGACCGAGGGTGCAAGCTATTGCTATGACCCTTCCTCGAAGAATCTTTCAAAATGAAAATCGGCCAAGGGTGCAAGTTATTGCTATGACCCTTCCTCGATTAAAGATTATTCCAAAATAAAAATCGACCGAGGGTGCAAGCTATTGCTATGACCCTTCCTCGAAAAATCTTTCAAAATGAAAATCGGCCGAGGGTGCAAGTTATTGCTATGACCCTTCCTCGATTAAAGATTATTCTAAAATAAAAATCGATCGAGGGTGCAAGTTATTGCTATGACCCTTCCTCGATTAAAGATTATTCCAAAATGAAAATCGGCCGAGGGTGCAAGCTATTGCTGATAAAATGGATTTGCTCGAAACTCGAAGACTTATCAAGAACTTATTACCATTTGGAAATCCCTTAGGTTAGGATTATTGTTTATTAAGCTCAGTTATGCTCGAAGGAAACATCTCAGTTGTCAAAGTTTATTCATTTGAACTTCAAGATTAAATCCCCACATCCAGATGCTGAAAGTTTTATCGGATTATTGATTCATCATCGACCGGATGGATACGGGAAGAAAGTTAATAACAAAGTGGAAAAGAACGAAAAGATTGCAAGTATACGATCTGAAACAAAATTTCTTATTATTTCCAAGCAAGATACAAAAGATCAGTGAATTACAAGAATGACAATCTTTATGATATTCATCGAGCAGATTACAATGTTGTCTTTACAGCTATTCAAGTCCTAATACAACTACGGGGTCCTATACTACAGTCTTCGAGCGTCCTCATGTGTCCACGACCAGGAGGGACGGCAATCATCCGACAACGGCACCACATGTTGTGTGATAAATAGGTTGTCCGGTAGACTTGTAAAGTGATCGAGCTGTCTATGTTTATCGTCTAATGATATCTGTGTTTTTTCCCAGCATTCTTGCTACCAGCCGAGCCCGATCACTTCCCCGAGTTGCCGTCTAAGGTTGAAATTTCTCATTGTAAGATCCGAAAGTTCAACCTAGAGCGGCCGGTCATCATATTATGGTCGGGAAGCTCGACCCTAGATCACCATTTCCCTTGGAAGAAAGGAAGAAATTGGTGAATCAAGGTCAAACTTCCTTTTAATGGATTGACCAGCTTTCCACCCTCGGGGATGCCCCTCGAATCCGAAATGCTAACCCTGCCCAAAATATCCGAGCAAGGGTCAGTCACTTGTTGGTATTTCAAGGGGAGATCCCATTTTTAGGGATCGGAGACCCTCCGATATCCGAGGATCCCCTTTTTTCCGATTCCACCCATACCGAAGGATTGTGTGTTTTGTTTATAAGATCGAAAGTATATTCGAAGCCAAATCTCGAAGGCTTGAACAGGAAGAAGAAAGAATCCGAGCTCTGACCTCGGATAAAACATTTTGACAGGGCAAGCTAAAGAATTTCAGATGAGTAAAAGGCCCTTTATATACAAAACCAAATATCTGATCGACGGTCAGTATTCAACGAAATCAACGGTCCTGATCAGAGCATTTATCACGGGTGACCGTTCCGCTTCCCGAGATTTAGGCACTGTTTGGTCAGACTTTCTTTGGAACTTAGCTGAAAAAAGGGGTAATGACATGACTTGGTCAGATGTGCAATACAGAAACTTTCCGTCCTCAATCTGTACTCGGAATTTCGATCACTCTTAACTCGAGTATAAATTGTTTCTACGAATAGAGTACCGTTAAAAGGATCACTCATAGCTCGAGTATAAATAGTTTCTACATTATGAATGCAACTTGAATGTAGAGAGACACAAAGTAAACAATACACAACATTACTGATTATACGAAAGAGAAAGTTTATCATTTCAACGAGAAGAACAGTACAATAAAAAAAAAAAACAAAGAGAGGAAAAACTTAAAAGTACAACATTTGGTCGAGCATACAGAGGAAATGTCTAGACACTTTTCTCAAACAAGAGCTTGCGGACCTCGGCATTGCGGGCCTCGTACCCCGCATCGTACCCTCTCTTATAAGCCTCTTGCTCCCGCAGCTCGGTATTTTTCTTCTCCTGCTCGACGAGGTTCTTCAGCCTATCTAGCTCCTTGCTTAGCTCCTCGTGAACTCGGCTCTCTTTCTCCTTCACGGCTTTCTCCACTTCAGTAGCCAACTTCAGTTCGACAGCTCTGGTTTCTTCAAGGGACCTTGATAGTGCAACCTTCTTTTCCTCCAGCTCGAGGATAACCTTAGCACGCTGTTCGGCTTCTTGCTCGACTTGCAGCCCGAGGCTAAATAACTGTTGTCCGACCTTAAATGGACAAAAGTTGTTGTGTTAGTAAAAATAAAATAAAAAAGGAGAGTGAGAGGAACTTGAAAAAGCAGATCTGTGCTCGATTGCACCATCTCATTCGCATTTTTCCCTTCTTGTTCGGCCATGGCCTTACTTTTCACCTCTTCAAAAAAGGCACTGAGCGTCCGAGCAACGTTGGGGACAGAGTTTTGGGGTTCTGGGTTCCCACCCGACGAGGGAGTTTTCTTCTGATCGATGGGAGGGTCATTTATTTTGACCTTCTTATTGGGAGGCTCGACCACAGTGTCCTTATTTGCCTCCAGAGCCAAAACACTACCAGCCAATGTTTGGTTCGCCCCCGTCATTTGAATCAGAATTGAGGTCGGAGTCAGATCGTCAACGACTGGAATTTTGATCAAAGCAGACTCAGAGCTTTGCTTGTCCCTCTCCGAGCTGTTCTTAGACCTAGAGGGAGAGTCCGAAATTGGTATAACTGCTTTGTCCTCGATCCGAACGGGCGACGAGTTGGGCAAAGGCTTGGTCTCAGCTTGGCCAAGATCACCTTTAGGGGTTTCCGTTTGCTCGATGACCGCATTCGAAGGAGAATCGGTCTTGCATCGCTCTTAGAGGTTTTTCCTACATCCGAGGAGGATTTGGACTCTCTAATTTTGGACTTAGGACCCTTCTCCTTTTTGACCTTCAACAACAGTTTGGGATCGAGTTTGGAACTCACCATACCCTCCATGATCTAATTTTTAGTAAAGAGAAGAAGACTCGATTTACGTTATCGATCAATGGGCTCCGATGAAGAAAGACTTATAATGTCAGTGGTGCAAATCTTAAACTGCCTTCTATTTATAAGAAAAAAAGAACGTTGCCTTTTTGGGAACCCAACAGTCGCGAATTTCAAGTTTTTTCGTGCCCTATTAAAAGGTCGATTGTTTTGATACCGTGCCTACTAAGTGATTCACATGCACGAAAATGCTCGATATCGACGTTCTTTTATGAATCTTATGGCTCACAAAGACTTTTGTCTAGTTGAGCAGTATAATTAATTACTGATGAGCGGACTCAGAGAACTTAAACAGAAAAAGCAGATTTTATAGATGATCGAAATAATTACAGTGCATATAATAAAGGGTCATACAATCTATTACAAGAAATCTAAGGGTTTGACTGCTCCTCTTTGTCCTCACTCTCGGAGCCACCCTCGACATCGACGTTATTATCTCCAGAAGCTTCTCGATCGTCCCCATCGTCAGAAGGATCTTGATCTTCCTCTCCGGAACTGTCATCAGAGCTATCTGAACTATCTGAGCTATCTAAACTCGAGCTCGCGCTGGACGTATCCAAGTCCATCAAGTCAGGATTGGGCATTGGAACTCCGAACTCTTCCACAAACGGAGCGAACTCATGTTTTTCCCAGTTGGCGGAGCTCGAGGATGAGACTTGATAATCTTCTCCGTCCATATTCTTGAAAATGTCCATGTGTTTCAAGTACTCATCTATCTTATTCGGAATGACTTTCGCGGAGACAAGTTGTCGAACGCCTTTATAGAAGGTAGTCTGGAGGACTTGATCGACCCTTTTACGAGCTATAGCATCCAATGCGGGAGACTCCAAAAATTCTCTTATCGAGCTTAGGCGAGAGTCTTCTTTGCCACGTTGATAAGATAACTCGGAATCAGCCTTAGTTTGCGCGAGCTCCTCTTCAAGTTTCTTAACCTTCTCCTCGAGCAAGCTCTTCTCTTCCACGACCTTCACCAAGTCTTCCTCGACGGCCGGGGTATACTTGGCCTTGGTAGACTCCAGTTCTTTTTGAACGGAGATGAACTGATCGCGGAGTTTAGACTCTTCCTCGAGAAGATTCCTGTACGCCCAATGAACTCGGTCGGATTCATCTTCCAACATTGAGGTGCGATTCAGCTCGCTGAGGAAGCAGTCGCCGATCTGCAAAGGAATGATGGAACAATCAATACTATGTTCATAGACTAAAGGATAACAATCATCGCTGAAGTTTCTTACCGTATGTTATGCTCGAGAAAACTGTCCCAACACGTCTAGGTCGGAATGAGCCAAAAGTTCTTCTTGATCTTCGGCGAATCTTCCCGCCATGAAGATCTTTATCGCCTTATCATGCTCGTTCTCGCCGTTTGGGTCGCGATCACTCCGAATCGATCCTCTCTCGGGATAACCTGCCGCTCGGTAACCCCGTAGTTGATCTTCGATAAAATCCACCATATCATGCCTGCTTCGACCAGACCGTGATTTGAGAGCTGTTCGGTGTCGACCCCACAGTCCTTTCCTCCTTTTCGGCTCGGGGGGTCCTTCTCGATCTTCCCGGGCTCGCTGATCAAGCATCTCTTTCCCCTTAAGCTTCTTCATGGTGAACATGCTATAGCCCAGACGAGATGAAGAAGAAGGACCGGCTTGGGTCGGAGGAGGTACCATTTGGAGGGGTTCAGCGTCCTCGGGCTCTCCCTCTTCTTCAGTCTGCTGAGGTTGGGAAGGGCCTCTCCGAGGAGGATGTTAGTTTGATTGGATTGGGCGGCACCTGGCCTAACTTGTCTTCTCGACTGACCAGGCGTATTTTTCGAGGTAGAAGCCACTGTCTTACCGACTATGGAAGCTCGGTATTGTTCTACCATAGTACCTGAAGGAAGAAAAGATAAAATTGGTTAGGGATGAAACCTTACGAGTAGTTTATTGTTATGAATGCTCGTAGAGATTATTATTCTTACTTAATGATCGAGGATCATCAGCATCTGCAAGTGGATATGTAGCTCGGCTGAGCTCCGCCTTCCGAAGAACGGGCTCCAAAACGAGGAAAGCTGACTGGTACGGGTCGGAGCGCATCGCAGTGACAAGGCTGTCTGAAATGACCTTCGTAAGCTGACCCATCAGTTCTCGTTTCCCGTACACCCAGTCTCGCTCGCCTGACCATCTGTGCGGGACC
>JAYDYQ010000019.1:0-17857 GCA_034814905.1 Penstemon davidsonii
ATGAAAAACATGACAAGGGAATTGTTTGAATTAATAAAAAAATGAATGAATACATATGAGAAGTGGGTACATATATATACACGTACAAAGAATGGAAAAAGAAAGCATTGATCATGGGATTTGTAATTGTGTGATTAGCTGCTAGTATCACTCCAACGGATCATTCCAATTATATAGGGGAGTTGATTTGGATCTTGATACACCCCCTCAAGATGGACAATATATATCTTTAATTGACATCTTGGACAGTAGTAAGGAGAAAGGGGCCAAAGTTAGTGGCTTTGTGAAAATATCTGCAAGCTGATTTTGTGATCGAACTGGCATTAGTCGAATAATCCCTTTGGTTACTTGTTCTCGTATGAAGTTGCAATCCACTTCTATATGCTTCGTTCTCTCATGGAAAATTGGATTTTCAGCTATGTGAATGGCTGCTGAGTTATCACAGTAAAGTGGAGTCGATGTTGATCCTTCTACTTGAAAGTCTTCTAGGAGTTGTCTAAGCCAAATAATCTCTGCTGCTGTTGTAGCCATTGCACGATATTCCGCTTCGGCTGATGACCTTGAGATGGTTGTCTGTTTCTTGGATTTCCAGGATATTAGAGACTCTCCAAGGAATACGCAGAATCCTGTAGTTGATCTTCTTGTGTCCAAGCATGAGCTCCAATCAGCATCAGCAAAAGCCTTTAATGTTAATTGTGAATTTGCCGAGTAAAAAAGTCCTTGTCCAGGTGAACTTTTGAGAAAACGAAGTAGATGATGAACTGCTTGTAAGTGACTTGTTCTTGGTTTTGAAAGAAATTGGCTTAGCTTGTTGACAGCATAGCTAATGTCTGGCCTTGATACTGTCAAGTATAATAGTCTTCCAATTAATCTTCTGTATAAAGAAGGATCAGAAAGTAACTCACCATCTTCCGAGTTAAGTTGATTTTTTGCATCCATAGGAAGAGTGACAGGCTTGCATCCTAAGAATCCAGAGTCTTCTAATAGATTTAAGGTGTACTGCCTCTGTGATAGAATGATTCCTTTTGATGATCGAGCTATTTCCAATCCTAGGAAATACTTTAGATTGCCGAGGTCTTTTAGCTTGAACTGAGTACGCAAAAAATCCTTGATTGCTTGTATGGCTTCATTGTTTGGACCTGTTACAATTATGTCGTCTACATATACCAAAAGAGCTACAAAAGAACTTCCATTACCTTTAGTATAGAGGGAATAATCTGATTTTGATTGTCTAAAACCAAACTTTATAATGGATTCATTGAATTTTGAGTTCCATTGTCTAGAGGCCTGCTTTAGGCCATATAAAGATTTATTGAGTTTGCAAACCATTTTAGTTTTATTTGATGTAGATGTCACCCCCTGTTTGCAATAACCTGGAGGCATATCCATGTAAACCTCTTCAAACAACTCTCCATTTAAAAAGGCGTTATTCACATCTAGTTGATAAAGAAACCAATTACGTGTAGCAGCTAAGGCTAGAAGAATTCTAACTGTTACCATCTTTGCTACAGGAGAAAAAGTATCTATAAAGTCAATCCCTTCATGTTGGTTTTAACCCTTGGCTACCAAACGAGCTTTATATTTATCTACTTGACCATCTGATTTATATTTTATCTTATATACCCATTTGCACCCAATGGAGTGTTTTTCAGGAGGTAGAGGTACTATAGTCCAAGTATTATTATTTTCTAAGGCTGACATTTCTTCATTCATTGCTTGAATCCACTCTTTATATTTAATAGCTTGATGAAAGAATTTTGGTTCAAAAGAAGAATTTACATTCATTATGTATGATCTGTAGCCTTTTGATAAGGAGCTGTAACTAATTTGGTTAGATATAGGATACTTAATATTCTTTTGTATTGAAACATTGTTGCAATCATAGTCTCTCAAGTATGATGGTTTACTAGTTAATCTGGTGGATCTTCTCAAAGAACCGTGGTCTGCTGTGGTAGTAGAATTAGGATCTAAAAGATTGGGATCTATGGGCAAGTTTTCTCCTTGGTCTTGTGACGTGTTATTTAGATCAACAGTAAAATTGTGATCATGATCAATATGTGATGAGTTAGTGGAGACTGGTGTAACAAGGTTGGGAAAGGGATCTATATCAGCATTTATTTTAGTGATTGAATGAAAAGGAAATATGTCTTCATGAAATACTACATCCCTTGAAATAAAAATTTGTTTTGAGGCAACATCATAAAGTTTATATCCCTTGACCCCATTAGGATATCCAAGAAAGATGCAAAATTTTGCTCTAGGTTCAAACTTCTTTCTATGAGCTTGTAATGTGCTAGCAAAGGCAAGACAACCAAACACTCTTAAAGTAGAATAATCAAAAACATTGTTATATAGCAGATCATATGGAGACTTATTTCCTAAGATCTTTGAGGGAGTTCTATTTATCAAAAAAATGGCAGTAGTAATGCATTCAGACCAAAAGTGAATGGGAATTCTTGATTGAAAAAATAAACCACGTGCAACATTTAAAATGTGTTGATGTTTTCTCTCCACAACTGAATTTTGTTGTGGAGTCTCAACACATGAAAATTGGTGTACTACTCCCAAGGTATCAAATAACTTTTCAAATTTCAATTCCTTTGCATTGTCTGATCTAAAAGTCTTGATATTTGTATTAAATTGAGTTTTAATCATGCTAAAAAATTTAGGAATTGCACTTAATATGTCCGATTTATGTTTAAGCAAGAAAATCCATGTATATCTAGTGCAATCATCAACAAGAGTTGCAAAATATCTATATCCATTATGAGATGGTGTGTGATACGGACCCCATATATCACAATGTATTATGTCAAAAGGAGTGCTGCAAATATTATTATTTGAACTAAAAGATAATCTCTTTTGCTTGGCCAAAGGGCAAATATAACAAGGCATTTTATTTTTAGTGTCCATTACAATATCAAAATTTAATATATCTTTCAGTACATGAAGCCTTTTATGAGATAGGTGTCCTAATCTTGAGTGCCAAGTTGATATGGAAACTTTATTACAATGAAACAAATTTTCTTCATTCTTTGCAGGGTTAAAAATGTATAGGCCATCTACTCTATCACCCTTGCCAATCATCCTCTTGTACGTGTCCTGAATAGTAAAAGAGTTATGAAGAAAAGTTACTATTAGTTCTTGATTTTCGATCAAAGCACTGACCGAAAGGAGATTAAATTTAAATTTAGGCACATAGAGGACATTTTTAAGAAGTAAATTTGGTGTAAGTTCTACATCGCCTATTAAGTCTACTTGAAAGTGAGAATTATCAGGCAGGACAACTCTAGCATTACCTATATGCCTAATAGACTTAAAATATTGTTTGTTATTGCATATATGTTTTGAGGCTCCAGAGTCAATGATCCAAAAACTTGGATTAATCAAATTAATATGAGAAAAAGTAGAAAAACACATACCAGTGGCGCATGAAATGTTGGTAACTTCCATTTTTTCATTGGTACCATTAGAGGGATTCTGCAGATGGCTAGAAAAGAGATCTACCAATTGTTGACATTGAGAGTTGCTGAGAGTTTGAAGTATGCTGCCAAAAGAATTTGTTTGGTCCATTTGTCTTTTAGAATCATAGTTGTGATTCCACTTCTTGTCATCTCCAGAGGCTTGATTAATAGATGCATTTTGATGAGAATTGTAATTTGTCTTTGGCTTAAAACCTGGTGGATACCCATGTATTTTGTAGCACTTCTCTATAGTATGTCCAACAATCTTGCAGTGAGTGCAATAAGCTCGTTCTTTCTTCTTGAAATTTCCATTGTAAGACTGAATGTTTCTTCCATTGTAAGATTGAGTATTTTTTGCTGCAAAGGCCATGTTGTTCACAGGATCATGAGAAGAGATGAGACCAATGGATTTTTGCTTCTCTTCTTGGGAAATTAGGGAGAAAACCTTATTAATTGGGGGCAAAGGATCCATGAGGAGGATATGTCCTCTTGCTTGAGAAAAGGACTCGTTTAGCCCCATTAAAAAAGACATGGTATATTCACTTTGATGATAAGTGTTAAGCATTTCTACTCCAGAACAAGTACAATGTCCACAAGTGCAGATAGGGCGAAAGTTGGTAAGTTCTTCCCATATAGTTTTCAATTTTGTGAAATACACACTCACAGAATCTTGACCTTGGGTGAGGTTCACGAGATCACGACGTAACTGAAATATACGCGGACCGTTGCTTTGTTGAAAACGAGTCTGAATATCATCCCATATCTCTTTAGCTGAATTTGTATATATGATACTTGCTCCGATTTCTTTTGATACCGCATTTAATATCCACGATATCACAATATTGTCATTCCGTATCCAAGAACTGCGGAGGGCTTCATCATCTGATTTTGGCTTGTCGATTGATCCATCTACAAATCCAATTTTGTTCTTTACGGTTAAGGAGATGATCATTGCGCGCCTCCAAGAATTGTAATTATCCTCGGCGAGCGGTTGGGACACAAGTACAAGACCTGGTCCACCTGATGGATGTAAGAAATATGGACTGGAAGTATCGTCCATGGGAGATTTTTTATTAGAGGTGGTCATGGATAACCAAAATGGGTCAAGAAGGACGTTCTTGATGAATGAAAAGGGAAAAGGATTTATGAATACAGCGGAAATAATTTCAAACTGATACCATGATAAGTTCTTTAAACAGAACTTCCAATATGAAAAACATGATAAGGGAATTGTTTGAATTAATAAAAAAATGAATGAATACATATGAGAAGTGGGTACATATATATACACGTACAAAGAATGGAAAAAGAAAGCATTGATCATGGGATTTGTAATTGTGTGATTAGCTGCTAGTATCACTCCAACGGATCATTCCAATTATATAGGGGAGTTGATTTGGATCTTGATAAACTTTGAACAACGATTTTTCCCAAATTACTCTATAAAATTTCACAAGGTTGGAAGCTATGAACTTGCCTTGATGAGGGGGGGGGGGGGGGGGGGAAGCCTCAACTAATTTTGGCAAATAGCTGCCAAAAAATGATGGCCGAGTTTGTAATTTCGGATTAAGGGTTCTTCGCGAATCAAACTTTGAACAACGATTTCTCCCAAATTACTTTGACAAAGTTAGTGGCTATGAACTTGTCTGACACTACAACAATTTGGGCTTTTGATGATCCAGTTTATTCTAGACTCTTTCAAAAGAATCGTATAATTGAGGTTTTGTGATGCTTTTTTTGAACATTCTCGACACATAAAAACCGTCTAATGGAGGTTCCCAAAACGACACCGTTTTGGGCGTTTCATTTTCCCCATTCCCCCTAATTCCTCTGGCAAACTAAACCTAGATTAGATCTATCAGATTGGGAGTTTTCAGTGATACCAACTTCTTTAATAGGACTTCATATATTTTCAAATTCTAAGTACCATGACAGTTATAGATAATAAAATTCATATTTCGTGAGAGAATTGTTCACATCTTAATTGTTGTATGATGTTGTGCAATTTTTCACCCATTAATAATGGGATTTATGAGTATCATCAACAAGTTCTTTGCATAGATCTGCTTATAACAATTGATAACATGTTTCTTTAAATTCCTATAAGTCTTTAATAGTTATTCTCAATCATGTATTTAGTTTTTTCAATTGTCATAATAAACCACACATATCTGTCTTCATATGATCTTGTGGTTACGTAATGTATCTAGAAAACAAATTAAATAATGAATACATTATTTTCAGCATTGGAGAACGCAAACAACATTTAGATTCAAATATATGGTCCTTTTTTTATTTCAACAAAATAGTATTTCATTTTTTTGTGCTTCAAATCAAGTGACATATTTGTTCTCCCTTTAATTTCTTATAATGTAAATAATTTGTGTCTTTGTATATGAACTTATTTATTTTTTTAATTCCACTTTTACAGAGATATCTTCCATATCTATGGATAAGAGTTAAAATTCGTAATAGACTATACTGCCTGAATATCAACATAGTGTCAAGAACTAAATTTATTGTGATCTTAGTACTCACTGCAAATGGTTAAAACATGGTAAAAATACAACTTTGGGAGTTCATGATATTGTTGTTGGACTCAAGTTGAAGAGGTTCACAAGAAGATATGGCTGGTGGACTTAAGGGTATTGAACATCTCTATCTTTTTTTGATTGATATTGTTTTCTGATATATCTCTAATTCTAAACACCCACAAGTTTTCTTTTGTAGAATCCGATTGTTAAGTTCTGAATGGATTCATCAAGGCATCTCTATCTTTCGTATTGGAACTAGATATATGTTTAGAGAGCACAAGGTAGACACTTTTCTTGAGCTGCATATCGTTGTGCACCTTGTTATGTTATGCTCATTTTTCTTCATATGGTGGGATTAATAAGGATATGTGCTCATTTTGTTTGTTGACAGGGCTTTTTGATTCTTAGAAAAAATAATGTGAAGGTGATCATTGTTGGATTAGTGATAACTCTGTGAAAACAGTGTTATCAAGTCTATTTCCTTTACTCATTCGATTAGTTTTATTAGAGTTTTGGTAGAATCTTAGGCAATTTTAGTTAGTTTTCTGTTTTGTTCGCTCGAGTCATTGGTTTGATTGTTTTGTGCATGAATTGAGATATTTTCTTATATATTGTGTTCAATTTGTAGGCCTAAGCTAATTTGGATATAAGGACATGATTGGAAGTGAAGAACAATGAATTAAAGATCAAATGAAGTCAAGTAGTGCAAGAACGAAAAAAGGAAAAAGATGTCAGAAATGTTTCTGTGCACTCCGAGAACCATATCTCTTTCAAGGAAGCTCCAATGAAGTTGAATTTTTGGTATGATGTAGAGGAATGAGTTAGCTACAACACAGACTTCACGGATCTTGATTTGGAGTTCCGAGCTGAAAGTTATGCCACCTGCAAAACTGTTGCGCAAAGCTGACGCGATTTTCAGCGGGATTTTAAGAGAAAACTTGGGCCCAAAGTCTCCTACTAGGCCTCAACTTGGTAGATCTATTTAAGGACTCCTAGGTCACGAAATTACACATCTTTGATCAGCTTTCAACACACTTTTCTTATAGAAAACACCTAGAACATCAAAGATCTACTTGGAGAAAGATTGAAGAAGAAAAGAGAGAAGTCCTGAAGATCACCCAAGCAAGAAGAACACAATATTGAAGATCTTTATCTCGGATTCATCGTTTTGTCTATAAAACCACATGAACTCAGATTTGTTTTTCTTTATTATTTTTCTTCATATATTTATCATGAACTAATTCTTTAGGATCTAGGGTATTTTATGAAACTATGTTACTTTGATTATTTTTATTGGATTATTCGTAGTTAGGGGCAATTCTTGTGTTTGATTCAATTTCGTTCTCTATGCTTGCAACTTGACTGATCACCTAGTTGTTAGATTTAATATTCTTTTTGAACTTGGAAAAGGGAGATTGGGATTAGATGGAAATTGAATAGTAAACGACCCTTAGGATAGGAATATACTTAAGGCGTTTATACCCGTTACATGAGGTTTGTGTTTAATGCTTTGTTTTATTTACGAATCACCTAGGAATAGAGTCGATTTGGGTAATACATTAGTTCTTACGTAATTCGGAAGATACGTAGGAAAATACTTGAATCCTCGGGTAGCACTCTTGTCACCACAATAACTACGAAAATCTCAATTGACCAATCGATAGATAACATAGTGGATTATAACCCTAGGTTTCTCTTCTCATTATTTGAACTCAATCCAAGTACTTAGATTAGTTAATTCATTTAGTTAATCTAGCTAATTTAAACCCAAAAACATATTTGAATTTGGAACCATATTAAAAGTAAATTAGGAATTGAAATTGGTAGATATTTAGTCAAGTCCCTGTGGAGACGATACTCTTATACTTACTCTTTATTACTTGTTCGATACGTGCACTTGCGTTTATTTGCGTGTGTAAATTCCGCAACAATTAGGTACACGTAGAACTAAAGTTGGAGATTGATCTTCTTTTTGATTGTATGTATATTTTACTCCATTATTGTATCTTGATAATTTTTGTGATGGAACAAATTATTCAATCATAATATTATTTACTGTTTTGGAATTAGATTGGTATTTTCACCCGATTTTTCACTTTTTTTGGATTTTTCTTGTTTTAGTAGCATGGAAATAGCCAGATTTTTAGGAAAAATTGAAGAAGGAAAATATAACCCTGCTTTTTTTTTTTCTTGTAATGAAATACTATTACTGACTCTTCTTTTGCGTCGCGAAAAACTTTTCCTGACTCCTTTTCCATGCACAAAAAGTTATACGATGGCTGCTTTCTTGACCCCATCGCGACGCTTAAAAGAGTGTTAGAAAAGTTTATTTGACGTTTTTTCAATTTTATGACGCTTTTAAAGAGTCGTGTAAAGCCTAAAATGTTGTAGTCAGAGGAACAAAAGCCACAACTTAATGAATGAAAAGAGGTGGTGGAATAAACATTACAAATACACCCCCTGTACATAAATGCTATGTTATGATTTTAAACTCCGTCTCTTGCAACTTAATTGAATGGTTGTTCCTCTTGATCAACTTGGATATGAGTTTGGTTGATCTTCTTGTTAAGACTAACGTCCCATTCCTTGCAGCTTTACTGGATGGTTGTTTCGGTGTACTAAGTTGTCCTATCCTAATCTATACTTAGTATAGTAATTATTTTAGACTGATGATATATAATTTACTTTTCTTGTTATCATCAAAACCTAATCATAAATTATCTAATCTTAATTTACAACTTGATTACAATTATCAATATACGGAAAAGCTTCACATTAATCTTTCTTACCTGTAATTCGATGATGTCTGAGTCATTAGTTTACAAGTTTGTTTATGGTCAAGGTAAATTAAATAGTTATCTATTAACATTAGAAAAGTTCAACTAAGCCAACATTTACGGGAAAGAATAGAATAAATATAATGATACATAATTTTTTGGCACACATAACTTCTTCCTATATCCCTTCACTTGTCGAAAATGATTCAATATTTCAGAGTTATCAGCTACTCACTATTCATTCATGATTCATTAAACACACAACTTTCTTTCGCTTTCGCTTTTTGACGGTCATTAACGAAGTATTGATTTAGAACTAACATAACATAAAATTGTTTTACTCTTATTGAAGAATAAACAAATGAAATCAAACATTATATAGAAAGGAAAAAAACCATCATTGCCACATATGTTAATCGTATTATTATGAATGTCAAGAACATAATAACAAGGTGCAAAATATAATTCAAAGTTGGATATGAACACAATTTATGAGTTCAGGCTGATGTGTTCCATCTCTAGATCGGTGTTTACTTTTTGATATCTTCAAAATCAATGGATTACACCGTACATAATGAAAATTGCAACTTCATTAAAGGACCGCATGCCCTTATCGACTTTCTCATGATAATAGAACTGGAATTACAAAAGTACTTGGTTAGTAAATGTAAGCCGAATATGGTGTTAAAAATAAATATCCTAATCTATCGCAAATATCTATTGCAGGAAAATCAATTTGTACAAATATAGTATGTTATATCTACCTTATATTTCAAGAAATAGTTTTGTGAAGTCATATAGATGTAATCCATGGTTTGACCTGAATCATACCCAGGTCCAACCCTGTCCAATTGTTGGTAGGGGTGAGGATGAATTTATGTTTAGATTTAGTTAATATTAAGTGGGTCGAACTTAGGCTTGACTAGATAAAAAATAAGTCAAGTGAATCAACACATACAATAAATTAATTTAACTAAACATAGAAATTAAAGATTCATCGAGCATATATGGATGTCCTCTCCAATTTAATTCTACAAATATGGTTTTTTTGTTCTAAAATGATTTATGAAAAATACCAATCAAATAATAAAAAATAATTTTAGAATACGTGTCAAAAACGTCCAACACCGTCTTGTTCTTGATTCAACACTTAATGGATCGATTTTTTTAAAGAACCTATTCCTTACCTGCTCATAGACAATACCTCAATTATTTGGCCCAAGCTACATTAATGCTACCCTTATAAAAAAACAAACAAATCTTTATTTTACAAGCAATTAACCTATTACGTACCTTATCAATTTTGACTGATTGAAGGTTGCGTTGTCTGGTCTGTACAGTCCATTTTCCCGCTAGTCGGTCTGCGAGCGATAAATTTGACTCACTTTTGACAGGAGGATTCACCCCTTCCATCACTGGAAGCACTACACGCCCTCCTAAATCAATTTTTTTTCCTTCAAGCTTATGTTTTCCATCTTTGAACGTTGGGTGTAATAAGTGGTACGTAGTACAATTTTTTGCAGCCTGTAATAAAAAAGTTTTGTTATAAAATTAAAGGTGCGTGTCCATATTGGTGCTAATATAGGACATATGAGTTCAACCTAAATGTAAGAGATCTTTAAAGTATTTTTAGACGTCTATCGTGATGTTGAAGGTTTAAATCAAAATCAATTTTGGTCATTTGTAATGTTTGGCCTTAGCTTGCCATTTTATGATATTTCTAAAGCAAAACAATTTTTCACCAAAAACTACAAAAGTATAACTCTTAATAGAATAGATTAGTTTATCATTAATTTTAGTAAAATCGCTTCTCTTATTAAATATTTTTAATCGCTAAGTCAAATCTATCCTATATTCTAAAGTATAAGGATGTATAAATACCTCACATTTCTCCAGAATGTACTCCTCAATGTTTCTATTTTCCTCATCCTGTCTTTGACATTTTAGTAGTTTGAATGAAACTTCATTGTTTTCAACAACTCTAGCCATTTTCAGCTCTCTTTTGTTTATTTTTGAAGAGGAACTTACATCACCGGGTGGTGGATGATTCTCCTGTAAAAAATGATAGATGAAAGACAATAATCAATTGAATCATAATATATTTAACCAAGCTACGCAATAGTAAACCTTCAAGAAAATCCTAATACATTAATGTTTTACTTCGTTAAAACATTTTTCAAATATCACTTCTATTTTCAATATCACATATTCCTTCACTAACGAGTTTTCTTAATAAAATAGAGGCTAAAAATGTACCTTAAATCTAACATCCATCAAGTTTACTTCACATTAGAACTTTAATTAATGTAATTACATTTTCCTTATTTAATGAATACAAACACATACATGAACATGGAAAAACATTAGTAGATAACATTTAGAGCACGATAAAATTGAAAAGTACAACAACAACAAAAAAAAAAAATTTTGACTACCATGAAAAGAGAATGCTAAAATATACTGAGAAAATATCCACCCGATGTTTAATTTTTTCACTTCAAACTTTTAAATCTTGTTATATGTTGAATGAAGTTGTTTTTGGATACAACTATGACAAAAACATCAACCATAATAATGGAAGGTTAAAATTATTAGAAATGGAAATTAATGGAGGAAAAATATGGCAATTAAATACTAGTGATTAATAGTTAACTTTAAAAAAAATAAAAAATAAAAAGAGTTCCAAACTGAATGAAAAATGCATGAATAACTTGAAAATCAGAGAACTTATTCAAGAACTTGATAAGAGAAAACTGAGATAAATAAATATTTATGTTAAGAGGCAAAAAAAGAAAAGGATATGATTGTCAATTGTAACACTTTTTTCTTTTGGTTTTTTGAGTTTCTCAATGATAAAGTCTATGAACATGGAGAAATCACTAGATTTCCTTAGTCGTGCATCCAAAAAATTAAGAATAAAATTCTAACAGTCTCAAAAGCAAAAAATAATAATCAAGAAAATAAACATGAACGAGACAAAAAGAGAAATTGTACTTATGATTTAATTAATTGAGTTGTGTATATTTGTATATTTTTTAATTAGTTAGGGTATGTGACTTGGAACCGAAAGAAAAAAAATTAAAGTCATACCCTCACTTTAGAAGGGTTTTGTGGAGATGCTATTGGTGTCGGCAATGGTGATGCAGGATCTAGTGGAACCATATTGATAGGATTGGGGGAAAGAATTCCATTCACCCGATAGCACTTGAACTTAGAGTCCCATACAGTCGTATCAAAAACCTGGAAAATGCAAATTCAAATGAACAAACTAATTAGATGAGTTAAATCAAAAACACAATTGATGTAGATTTATTTTAATAAGATTTGTACCTCTTCAGAAACATGAGGGTAATCATCCATTTGAAGATTTATGTGTAAGAGACAGAGGGGTAGAGAGAGAGAGAGACAAAGAGGACTAGAGAGAGACAAGGAGGACTAGAGAGAGAGATACATAGAGGTATTTGAGAAGTGTGTCTGAAATTGATAGGTGGCGTGAAAAATTATGTGAATGAAATAGAGGGGTAGAGATAGAGAAGACTAGAGAGAGAGAGAGGTAGATACTTTTAATGAGGGCATAATTAGCACTTGACAACTCAGAAATTTATTTTATTTTTTCAAATTTTTCATTTTATGTTGGCTTAGTTGAGCTTTTATAATTTGAAGGGGGAAATTATTCTATTTGGTCTTGATCATCAGCAAAGATGTAAAATTTAAGACAATTGACCAACGAATCGACATCTCTGATCGGGAAGAAAGAAATAGTACGAAGTTCTTTCGTAAGTTGATGACCCTTTTATCAACTCGCAAAATAGAAAATTATTGAAGTCAACTATCATTTGTCGTACTATGTCTCTCGCAATTTATATTGGCAACCACGCGCTTAAAGGTCACGATGGAAACACGCGGGAAATTTTCATGGAATACCTGTTATCCAACACTCAATATTGTATATATGTATATCGTTGACCCACACTTAAATTAACGTATAGTTCAATTATTTTTATGTTAGGTAAACACGATTAACAGAATGATCAGTCAATACATGTATACGAGGACACAATAGATGAGTGAGATTAAATCAAATTTGTGTTAAAAATTCGTATATTAGTGCTTAAAGTTTAAACTAAGTAATCCAAATGTCTGAATCTTTGAATTTGTTGGGCTTGCTAAATTTATATCATCTTCATATTCAACTTTAATGAATATGTGGCAAATTTATTATTACGCAAATTAACCTACATTGTGTATGTTTTGTTCATCGAATCAACTACAAATATATAAGAGCATATCTAGTATATAATCATATATTGGTAATTAATTTGAAAAATAGCATAATTGGTAGTCAAATGTCATAATTACAATACTATTCATGCTCATTTTTTATGAAATTGTTTTACAAATTTTGAATGTATGAGTTCGTTGGGAATACTAAATTTAAATCACTTTAGATTCAACATTAATGAATATGTGGCAAATTATTATTACATAAATTATCCTATATTGTGTAAATTTTGTTCATCAAATCCACTACAAATATATATGAGCATATCTAATATATAATCATATATTGGTAATTAATTTAAAACATAGCATAATTGGTAGTCAAATGTCATAATTACAATACTATTCATGCTCATTTTTTATGAAATATTTTTACAAATTTTGAATGTATGAGTTCGTTGGGAATACTAAATTTAAATCACTTTAGATTCAACATTAATGAATATGTGGCAAATTATTATTACATAAATTATCCTATATTGTGTAAATTTTGTTCATCGAATCCATTACAAATATATATGAGCATATCTAATATATAATCATATATTGGGAATTTAATTAATACATAGCATTTTGGCAGTCAAGATTTCTAAAAATGTAAATCTTATTGCTTAAAACTTCAAAGCTATCTGAAAGAGAGAGGTCATTGAAAAATACTCACTTGTTATATTTTTAAAATTCGTTTAGGAAATCGTCTCACAAATTACTTTTAAGATTGATTTTTGGGAATTTTAATTATTTAAACTGTTGGTCTCAAGTGGTCAATAAGGTCGGGAGCTGGGGATGAATAGAACTTGTATAATTATGGGAAATTTACACAGAGATTCCTGCCTATAGGTCTAATTACATGAACTTACCAACTTTATAAAAAATTATCAAAAATTGATAATTCAGAAACAAAATAGAAAACCCACCCCATCCACCCACCCACTCACTCACACCACCTCCCCTTTTCCCTCTACATGTACTCCAATATTATGCACCTGTTCCCGTGGCATCCCCGATCACCAGCGAAAATAGTTTTCAGTCCATGAGTTGGAAAGCTCTTCCATAAGCGAGTTCAACAGTACAATCAATTTGAAGATTGGAGTTGTGTAGACAAAGAAATCAGAGATTGAAGGTGCCGGCGAATGTTTTGGATCTGGTTTTGAGAGTGAGGAACCGTGAAATATAACAAGAATTAAGAGATATTGAACTCATGGAAGGACTCCTTAGGACCAATCGACGCGATGCCGATGCACGAAGGTTGGGGAGAAAGAGATCCAAAAGAGGTGGTGGCGGCAGTGATGGAGAAAGTTGAGGGAAGAAGTTGACTTTTTTTATTCTTTTTCTTTTTTGTGTAAATGATACGTAAAATTTAATAAATAGGATTAATAATATTTATATAATTTTAAAAAGATTTTTTTGTCAGATTTTATATAAAATATTATGTAATTTTTATATTATTATATAAAATCTAATTAGTTTAAGATATTTAATAATATATATATATATATATATATATATATATATATATATAATCTAATTATTTTAAGAAATTTAATAATAATATATAAATTTATTAAATAGGATTAATAATTTAACTGTTATTGTAATTGTGACTGAAATGTTTCAAATTTGTGAATTGTAGGGTAAATTTCTCGGTCAGAAAATATGTGGGGCAAACTTTGCCTGCAATTTTTAATTATAGGACCAATTCTACAATTTTTTCATCAATTCCGTAAAATTTGACGAGCGCGTGCTCCTCCCGTGTTAAATTTCGTCGTTAATTTTGACGGAACAATGAAATGTGTAACGTCCCGTCAAATAATGGTACCAAATGTATCGAACGAAATAATTGTGGTATCTAATCCTTAAAGTAAGGTAAATTGTGGTACCAAAAGTGAAATTCTCTCATTTATTGGGCGCAAGGAAGAATCATAAATTTTACTTATTCAGATTTTGCCGATGAGGCCTTAGCCAAGTGGTTAAGAATGATGATACATGATCAGGAGGTCATGGTTTCAACTCCCACGAATGTGAGTATTTTATCTAATTTCATACTAGCATTTCCCTAGTTTAATACTAATAATTAGTTTACTTTTATCATTTTAATAGTTTCGATTCGATATAATATTTGATGTAACACTGTATTTACCATCTCAAAAAAAAAAAAAAACTTATTCAGATTTTCTTTTTCTTTTTTGTAGCCATAATAATGAAAATTCCAATATTTAAGTGTCAAATGGACCATAAAATGACAACTCAATAAATAGCGCAAATTGGCATGATAACAAAATAATTAACCAATTTTAAACACAATGTTGGTCCCAAAAGTGGTCAATGAGGTCTAGAGGGGGGGGGGGTGAATAGACCTCTGAAAACTTTAAAACTTTTTCTCTAACTTTCCAAATCAGCAGACTAAGCTGATCGAGATTTGTAAGACTACTAAGCTGATCGCGCACAAAGCTTTGAACAGCAGAGTTGACCACTCATCTGATTTTTACTCAGCTGATTTAAGGTGTTAAATCAGAGTTTTTAGAAACTAGTTGGCAGCGGATATTCAAAGTGTTTTTCACCAAGCTGTTCATCTTTAAGTTTTCTTACTCAAAAGATTTTATCCCCAGTTTTTACAACTCCTTTTAAAATCTTTTGGTTAAATCGTATGTTTGAGTTCTTTAAAAAATATGCAAAGTGAAGCAACCATTAAATCAAACACACAGGATTTTTATAGTGGTTATATGGATGAAAATCCTTTAGTCCACTCTTCCAAGTCACACAGATCTTGGGTTATACTAGAAAACACAAAGTAATCAAGTATACAATGCTTGCGCTGATCAACAAATGAAAAGCCACAAGTGCGCTGTAAGAAATCACACAGAAATCCTACACTCCGAAGCTAGATCACTCACTTAGACGGATCTACACTCCTCACGCTATTTTCAGTACAGAAGATCACTCAGAAATCCTATACTAGGAAGCTATATCACTCACAAAGATGGATATACACTCCTCTCTTTTACAGTTGAAAGTCACTCAGACAGACAACTAAGTTCTCTGTTCTTCAACGAAAAGCTTTGTCAACAAATGACTTCGGCTTGTGATCAGATGACTCAACTGATGGATCTTGCTCTTATGATATGATCTTGAGTTGTGCAAGCTCTCTTTAGATCTTCAGTTATGTCTTCTATTTATACTCTCAGATTTTGAATTTCTGCCCGTTGAAGGTTGGCAGGAATCTACAGTCCTCGAGTTCTGGTCCTGACACGCGGAACGGCTCCCTGCAACTGTTGCACTGTACACTCTGCTGTACGGATGTCTACTTTATGTCAGTCGCATTTAATGCACTCAGCTCACAGCTGGTTCCCGTTGATAAGCTTCCTGACCGTCTTCACTCTGCTGGTGGAAGTACTCTGCTGATGATCATTCTGCTGATCACTCGGCTGATGGCTTCTCGGCTGATTCAAGAACGAACATATCTGTCTTGACTCGGCTGATACTACCCATCTGATATCCCACTCGGCTTATTCGGTCATTTAGCTTCTAGACCATGAGATAGGTTTCACTAAGCTGTTCAGTTCTTAGTTGATGACTTCCAGATTAGTCTTCTTGACTATTTTACCCTTTTTGTCATCTTCAAAACCTTCTCCAATATCAACCAACACACAATCACTTTAAGGAATCAAAAAAAGAATTTTTGCCGTGCAAATCTTAAATATGCAAACACCTTAAACTAGCAAGTACATGTATGGGTGCACATGGTTTTTGAAACCGTACCGTATCGAAGTATCGATTTTCTTCCTCAAAATTACAGGGCTTGGTATAAGCGAAAACCATAATGAATATTTTGGTATGGTATAGGTCTTAAGGATTTTATACCGCAAAATCGTACCGTACCAATAAAAAGTAAAAGATTACTGATTAATTTATGCATATATTTAATATACATATTAAAATATTATATGCTTTGAGTTGATCCCTTAAGAAATTATGACTCAAACTTAAGCCCACTAATATTTTAAAAAGGCAAATAACTTAAACCTATTACCTAATAAATCACAAACACTATTATAATCCCTAGAGATTTTACACGAAAGTATACATATTTTTCATTGAAAAATATTTCATCAAAGCTTCTCCAAAATTGAGTTGTTTCTTCTTCCTCTAACCTCACATGTAAATTCAAGTACTTTTTTTTTTGTCTTGTAGTAAAAGTAGATTACCGAAGCCTTGAATTTTGATATGGACATAGTTTATATATTTAAATTGTGTAATGAATGAGATTACAATATTTTTTGCAATATTTCTTTTATTGTATTTAATATGATTAAACATATTTTGCTAATTAAATTCATAAAGAAGCTTGAACATAGTTGATGTGAGCTAGTATTGTTTTACTATGATTAAACATATTTTGCTGATTAAATTCATAAAAACTAAACCAAACTAAACTAACATCATAAGCTTGAACAGAGTTGATGTGAGCTAGTATTTGGGGGACATTAATATGCTTCTCTTGACCATAATTAGCACTTTCGAATCTGATTATTTAATTTTGAGATTAAAATTTTTGGTAATAACCGTACTTAGATATATTTATAAGCTCAATATAAACAATCAAATTTTACAATGCACTTTATAGTAATAAAAAAAATTAAGATTTTGCCTGCAAAGCTAAATTTGTCACACAACATAAAATATGAAAAAATGCAAAGCCTAACGGCCAGATTACTTATATTATACTAACAAAATAAAAGAGTGAATTACACTTTTCATCCTCCTAGAGAATCAACTTTTGCACATTTGTCCCGTAAATTTTTTT
>JAYDYQ010000021.1:0-25000 GCA_034814905.1 Penstemon davidsonii
GATCGTACGCACTGGAGATGTCGTCGACCCGTTTCTCGGTCTTCTGAGCTCGACCGGTGGCTTTGGACTTTTTCGCGACACCGGCTAGATCAAGAATTCTCACGCTGCACCCGCCTCCGATCTCATATCTCATAATCTCGTGCTTGTCAAACGGTACAGTCAAGCTATTCTCATGGTCGGAATCTGCTTCTTCTCCATCTCCACCCTCCTTGCTGCCGCCTTCGGCATTTTCTTCCGCATCTCCATCGTGATCGGAATCCTGTCGACCTGATGTACCCTCTCCAGCGTTCGACCCCATGGCATGTTCTATTCGATTGACGATTCTGTTTGTCTCTTCGGAAGAATTTTCAGTGGTTTTGAAGTCATTGATGAGTTCCCCAGTGGATCCCAGGTCGGAATCTGATCCAGAGGGAATGTTGGTTTGGACGTCGGGATTCTGGGAAGTAGACATGATTAGAAGATATTTATTGGAATGCTCGAAGTAAGGAAGAAATACTGTTTATCGATCTAAAAGCTCCGATCAGCTGTGAATTGTAAAGATGCACTCTTTTTTCTCCAAGTAAACATATATATAAAGGTTAAAAGGGTAAATTGCAAATTCAACCCCGAGTAACCGCGACGGTTAGGCTCCCACTAAGTAAAATTGAAGATTATCTTTTGTTAATAGCATTTATGGTCCTCCAAGCTTCGGAAATGAGTATTTTTCGACTCAACAGGATAAAATATGTACTCTTTTTCACCTTCGATCGGTTTTTACCCCACGGGGTTTTTCCGAGCAAGGTTTTTAACGAGGCATATCCAACTCAAGACTGTCCGAGGCCTGTTCTCTACTATCTATTTTTCCGAATTTCAAATATTGCAGCTCTTGGTGAATCATCGAGGTGAATCTCTCAGGTCAAAAACCTCACCCTTCTATCTTGGGGGCGATTCGGTATTTCGAGGCTCCTCCAAGGAAGATGTGCACTCTTTTTCCCTAGCTCGGATTTTGTCCCACTGGGTTTTTCCGGACTAGGTTTTTAACGAGGCATGTCCGAAAACATCAAGAGATCAAAGTCTTTCGCCGTGATGCAGTGTTTACTTCTCCGAGCTTCTGCTTCACTTACGCTCGAGAAGTGGGGGAGTATTGATGAGGGGTATTTCGCATACGCCGATCTAGGAAATACCTTCTGCTCGGGGTCAGCCTCGATCTCGATCAGAATGGTATTCACCGACCAGAAGAACATGGTTCTCCGATCAAGCCTGACTGATAGCTCTCGATCAAGTACCCCGACCTTCTTCCCGATCTACTCGTCTCCTCGGAATTTATCGTGAGACCGACCTACAGCTTTACACAGCTGGCCGAGGCTATTCTCCTACGGATGGTCTAGCTAGCCCATTACTGTTCCTATAAATACGCGGCGCATTTATGACATCAGGGACGGCACAACTTCCAAGATATCCCTTCTGCTCGGACCTACTGTTCGGATTAGGAACCAGTTGTTTATTCTTTGTATTTACTTTCCTAGTTAGTACGGCATCCCGTAATGCTCGGGTAGACCTGCCTTGTAATTTATATTCGAACACCAATATTAATATACAGTTTCCACATGCTTGATTCATATATTGTTATACCCTACTTTCCTTATTGAACTTGAACGAAATAAGGCATAATCACGGTCCCACCCTAGTTTCGGAGAGTAGTTGTACATTTGTTAATCACGGTTGCGGTCCCACCCTAGTTTCGGAGAGTAGTTGTACATTTTTTAAGGTTCTTATTTGATTTTAATATCCTACCTTGAACTGATATTTCAAAACTCTTATAACGTTTAAGTCAATTTTTATAATATCTTTGATGAGGGGTTTTTCGCCTGCTCTGTTCTAGGAAATACCCAGCTCGAGATCGACCTCGATTCCGACCAAAAAGACTATTTTCCGACCTGCAGAACTCAGTTTCCGATCAAGCCAGTTCGATAGCTTAAGATCATTTCTTCCGATCTGCTTCTATCCTCGGAATTACTGTGGGGCCGACCTACAGCTTTGTACAGCTGGCCGAGAGGTATTCTCCTACGGACGGTCCAGCTAGCTCATTACTGTTCCTATAAATACGCGGCGCATTTATGACATGGGGGACGGCACGACTTCCAAGAAAAGCCCTAAGCTCGGACTTACTGTTCGGATTAGGAACCAGCTTGATCATTCCTTGTATTTACTTTCCTAAATGTACGGCATCCTGTAATGCTCGAGTAGACCCATCTTGTAACCTGAACTTAATATTCGATTGTGATATTTGAGATTTACGCACTCTATACACTTATTGTTTTACTCGACTTTCCTTATTTGGTACGAACGAAATACAGCATAATCAATCTTGTTATTTAGCTAATTTTGTAAAGTGATCATTTTTATCGAAGATGATTATAAATTTTCTCCAATATTGATCGTAATCTCCTGTTGGGTTTCACATGTTGTTTCACCGCATCATGTTTTCCTTCAAAATTTGTTTTAAATACTTCCGCTTTAAACTATAAATATTTAATTGAATTTATTTTTCTTACAAAAAGTTAGTAATTTAAATTATTCTTATATTATTTTAAACCGCTTCCGCTTTAAACTTTCCCAATTGAAAATGGATTTTTATTTTGTCAATAAACTAAATAATATAAACTATTTTATATATTAATTGTTGGCTGATTATGGACTAACCGCTTTCGAATTAAACTTTTCAATTTTCGTTTTGGTTTTATACCCGTTTCAAAAAAAAAAAAACAACAAATCAGTATTTTAACATTTTCATTAACTAAAAAATTTAATCCAACCGACCCGCGGAGTCGGGCTGTTACAGATGGTATCAGAGCTTTGGCTCAAGGCCAGGATAGGATCCTCGGATTTGTACTGCGGGGCTAGTAACGTGGGACTCACCGTCAAGACTTTAGTGTGTCTACCCACTTTGGGTAGTTCATTTTTAGGACAAGACAAGAAGCCCTAATCCTTCAGCTCGGACTATGCAGCTCGGTCTATGCGTTATCTCCGTTCTTCTCGGACAAACCCTGTAATCAAATATTGAGATCGGAATTTCTCGATCAAAATTTATATACACATCGGATTTATTTCAGAAAAGAGCAAGACGCTCTATAAAAAGTCTATAAAAAAGAGCAAGATGCTCTATAAAAAAGAGCAAGACGCTCTATAAAAAGTCTGTAAAAAAGAGCAAGAGACTCTGTAAAAAAGTCTATAAAAAAGAGCAAGACGCTCTATAAAAAAGTCTATAAAAAAGAGCAAGATGCTCTATAAAAAAGATAAAAATGTCTCGACCGAGGGTGCAAGATCTTGCTATGACCCTTCCTCGATAAAATCATGTTCAAGAATAAAAATCGACCGAGGGTGCAAGCTCTCGCTATGACCCTTCCTCGATAGAAATTCTACGTGACTATCCAGCTCACTTAATAACGATCAATTATGTAAGCAAAAAATTCAATTTTGTTTAACTCCGACTGATGCTCAAAATGTTATGATGATGCAGTTCTGCTCGAAACCCGAACACTTTTCAAGAATTTCTTATCATTTGGAAATTACTTAAGTTGGGATCATTGTTTCTTAAGTTCAATTATACTCAAAGGGAACTTCTCAGTTTTCAGATATTATTCATTTGGATGGTTATCGGATAATCTCTCCGAGGACGGTTTACCGATCAATAAATGTTGCAGATATAAGTTTAACCTTCTCATCAAAATATTTAAGTTTCATCGGATCATTAATTCGTCATCGAGTTGGTTTTTACGAGCAACTATTTGATTTGAAAGCGAGGGTGCAAGCTCTCGCTATGACCCTTCCTCGATAAAGACTTGTTCAAAAATAAAAAATCGACCAAGGGTGAAAGCTCTCGCTATGACCCTTCCTCGATAAAGACTTGTTCAAAAATAAATGTCTCGACTGAGGGTGAAAGCTGTTGCTATGCCCCTCACTTCGATAAAGACTTGTGTAGAAGATCAAGAGTGAAAGTTGTTGCTATGACTCTTGTGTAAAATCAAAATTGTCTCGACCAAGAGTGAAAGCTGATGCTATGACTCTAGGCTCCAAAAAGACTTAATGGAAAATTTGAGTAAAACCATTTATTTGGTATAAACTCAGTGCTCGAAAATATCTAAGAGTAAGGGTAATATCTGTGATAAAATTCTTTGCTCAAAAACGGCTTAATATAAAAGGATAAATAGCATTTTGGGCCCCTCAGCTCTGAAGAAGTGACTTTCCAGTTTGAAAGCAACAGATTTTATTAAGCGTCTCTCAACGATATATACTCTTTTTCCCTTGCTCGGTTTTTATCCCACTGGGTTTTTCCGAGTAAGGTTTTTAACGAGGCATATCCGACTCAAGACTGTTCAAGGCTAATTCTCTATTATTTATTTCTCCGAACTTCAAATATTGTAGCTCCTTGTGAATCATCGAAGTGAATCTCTCAGGTCAAAAACTTCACCCTTCTATTATTGGGGCGATTCGGTATTTTGAGGCTCCTCCAAAGAAGATGTGCACTCTTTTTCCCTAGCTCGGATTTTGTCCCACTGGGTTTTTCCGGACTAGGTTTTTAACGAGGCATATCCGAAACATCAAGAAATCAAAGTCTTTTACCATGATGCTGTGTTTACTTCTCCGAGCTTCAGCTTCGCTTACGCTCGAGAAGTGGGGGAGTATTGATGAGGGGTTTTTCGCCTGCTCTTTTCTAGGAAATACCCAGCTCGAGATCGACCTCGATTCCGACCAGGAAGACTATTTTCCGACCTGCAGAACTCAGTTTCCGATCAAGCCAGTTCGATAGCTTAAGATCATTTCTTCCGATCTGCTTCTATCCTCGGAATTACTGTGGGGCCGACCTACAGCTTTGTACAGCTGGCCGAGAGATATTCTCCTACGGACGGTCCAGCTAGCTCATTACTGTTCCTATAAATACGCGGCGCATTTATGACATGGTGGACGGCACGACTTCCAAGAAAAGCCCTAAGCTCGGACTTACTGTTCGGATTAGGAACCAGCTTGATCATTCCTTGTATTTACTTTCCTAGTTGTACGGCATCCTGTAATGCTCGAGTAGACCCATCTTGTAACCTGAACTTAATATTCGATTGTGATATTTGAGATTTACGCACTCTATACACTTATTGTTTTACTCGACTTTCCTTATTTGGTACGAACGAAATACAACATAATCAATCTTGTTATTTAGATAATTTTGTAAAGTGATTATTTTTATCGAAGATGATTATGAATTTTCTCCAATATTGATCGTAATCTTGCTTTGTCCCTTTTGGGTTTCACATGTTGTTTCACCGCATCATGTTTTCCTTCAAAATTTGTTTTAAATACTTCCGCTTTAAACTATAAATATTAAATTGAATTTATTTTTCTTACAATAAGTTAGTAATTTAAATTATTCTTATATTATTTTAAACCGCTTCCGCTTTAAACTTTCCCAATTGAAAATGGATTTTTATCTTGTCAATAAACTAAATAATATAAACTATTTTATATATTAATTGTTGGCTGATTATGGACTAACCGCTTTCGAATTAAACTTTTCAATTTTCGTTTTGGTTTTATACCCGTTTCAAAAAAAAAAAAACAACAAATCAGTATTTTAACATTTTCATTAACTAAAAAATTTAATCCAACCGACCCGCGGAGTCGGGCTGTTACAGATGGTATCAGAGCTTCGGCTCAAGGCCAGGATAGGATCCTCGGATTTGTACTGCGGGGCTAGTAACGTGGGACTCACCGTCAAGACTTTAGTGTGTCTACCCACTTTGGGTAGTTCATTTTTAGGACAAGACAAGAAGCCCTAATCCTTCAGCTCGGACTATGCAGCTCGGTCTATGCGTTATCTCCGTTCTGCTCGGACAAACCCTGTAATCAAAGATTGAGATCAGAATTTCTCGATCAAAATTTATATACACATCGGATTTATTTCAGAAAAGAGCAAGACGCTCTATAAAAAGTCTATAAAAAAGAGCAAGATGCTCTATAAAAAAGAGCAAGACGCTCTATAAAAAGTCTATAAAAAAGAGCAAGAGACTCTATAAAAAAGAGCAAGACGCTCTATAAAAAAGTCTATAAAAAAGAGCAAAATGCTCTATAAAAAAGATAAAAATGTCTCGACCGAGGGTGCAAGCTCTTGCTATGACCCTTCCTCGATAAAATCATGTTCAAGAATAAAAATCGACCGAGGGTGCAAGCTCTCGCTATGACCCTTCCTCGATAGAAATTCTACCTGACTATCCAGCTCACTTAATAACGATCAATTATGTAAGCAAAAATTTCAATTTTATTTAACTCCGACTGATGCTCAAAATGTTATGATGATGCAGTTCTGCTCGAAACCCGAACACTTTTCAAGAATTTCTTATCATTTGGAAATTACTTAAGTTGGGATCATTGTTTCTTAAGTTCAATTATACTCAAAGGGAACTTCTCAGTTTTCAGATATTATTCATTTGGAGGGTTATCGGATAATCTCTCCGAGGACGGTTTACCGATCAATAAATGTTGCAGATACAAGTTTAACCTTCTCATCCAAATATTTAAGTTTCATCGGATCATTAATTCGTCATCGAGTTGGTTTTTACGAGCAACTATTTGATTTGAAAGCGAGGGTGCAAGCTCTCGCTATGACCCTTCCTCGATAAAGACTTGTTCAAAAATAAAAAATCGACCAAGGGTGAAAGCTCTCGCTATGACCCTTCCTCGATAAAGACTTGTTCAACAGATTTTATTAAGCGTCTCTCAACGATATATACTCTTTTTCCCTTGCTCGATTTTTATCCCACTGGGTTTTTCCGAGTAAGGTTTTTAACGAGGCATATCCGACTGAAGACTGTTCAAGGCTTGTTCTCTATTATTTATTTCTCCGAACTTCAAATATTGTAGCTCCTTGTGAATCATCGAAGTGAATCTCTCAGGTCAAAAACTTCACCATTCTATTATTGGGGCGATTCGGTATTTTGAGGCTCCTCCAAAGAAGATCTGCACTCTTTTTCCCTAGCTCGGATTTTGTCCCACTGGGTTTTTCCGGACTAGGTTTTTAACGAGGCATATCCGAAACATCAAGAAATCAAAGTCTTTTACCATGATGCTGTGTCTACTTCTCCGAGCTTCAGCTTCGCTTACGCTCGAGAAGTGGGGGAGTATTGCTGAGGGGTTTTTCGCCTGCTCTGTTCTAGGAAATACCCAGCTCGAGATCGACCTCAATTCCGACCAGGAAGACTATTTTCCGACCTGCAGAACTCAGTTTCCGATCAAGCCAGTTCGATAGCTTAAGATCCTTTCTACCGATCTGCTTCTATCCTCGGAATTACTGTGGGGCCGACCTACAGCTTTGTACAGCTGGCCGAGAGGTATTCTCCTACGGACGGTCCAGCTAGCTCATTACTGTTCCTATAAATACGCGGCGCATTTATGACATGGGGGATGGCACGACTTCCAAGAAAAGCCCTAAGCTCGGACTTACTGTTCGGATTAGGAACCAGCTTGATCATTCCTTGTATTTACTTTCCTAGTTGTACGGCATCCTGTAATGCTCGAGTAGACCCATCTTGTAACCTGAACTTAATATTCGATTGTGATATTTGAGATTTACGCACTCTATACACTTATTGTTTTACTCGACTTTCCTTATTTGGTACGAACGAAATACAGCATAATCAATCTTGTTATTTAGCTAATTTTGTAAAGTGATCATTTTTATCGAAGATGATTATAAATTTTCTCCAATATTGATCGTAATCTTGCTTTGTCCCTGTTGGGTTTCACATGTTGTTTCACCGCATCATGTTTTCCTTCAAAATTTGTTTTAAATACTTCCGCTTTAAACTATAAATATTAAATTGAATTTATTTTTCTTACAAAAAGTTAGTAATTTAAATTATTCTTATATTATTTTAAACCGCTTCCGCTTTAAACTTTCCCAATTGAAAATGGATTTTTATTTTGTCAATAAACTAAATAATATAAACTATTTTATATATTAATTGTTGGTTGATTATGGACTAACCGCTTTCGAATTAAACTTTTCAATTTTCGTTTTGGTTTTATACCCGTTTCAAAAAAAAAAAAACAACAAATCAGTATTTTAACATTTTCATTAACTAAAAAATTTAATCCAACCGACCCGCGGAGTCGGGCTGTTACAGATGGTATCAGAGCTTTGGCTCAAGGCCAGGATAGGATCCTCGGATTTGTACTGCGGGGCTAGTAACGTGGGACTCACCGTCAAGACTTTAGTGTGTCTACCCACTTTGGGTAGTTCATTTTTAGGACAAGACAAGAAGCCCTAATCCTTCAGCTCGGACTATGCAGCTCGGTCTATGCGTTATCTCCGTTCTTCTCGGACAAACCCTGTAATCAAATATTGAGATCGGAATTTCTCGATCAAAATTTATATACACATCGGATTTATTTCAGAAAAGAGCAAGACGCTCTATAAAAAGTCTATAAAAAAGAGCAAGATGCTCTATAAAAAAGAGCAAGACGCTCTATAAAAAGTCTGTAAAAAAGAGCAAGAGACTCTGTAAAAAAGTCTATAAAAAAGAGCAAGACGCTCTATAAAAAAGTCTATAAAAAAGAGCAAGATGCTCTATAAAAAAGATAAAAATGTCTCGACCGAGGGTGCAAGATCTTGCTATGACCCTTCCTCGATAAAATCATGTTCACGAATAAAAATCGACCGAGGGTGCAAGCTCTCGCTATGACCCTTCCTCGATAGAAATTCTACGTGACTATCCAGCTCACTTAATAACGATCAATTATGTAAGCAAAAAATTCAATTTTGTTTAACTCCGACTGATGCTCAAAATGTTATGATGATGCAGTTCTGCTCGAAACCCGAACACTTTTCAAGAATTTCTTATCATTTGGAAATTACTTAAGTTGGGATCATTGTTTCTTAAGTTCAATTATACTCAAAGGGAACTTCTCAGTTTTCAGATATTATTCATTTGGATGGTTATCGGATAATCTCTCCGAGGACGGTTTACCGATCAATAAATGTTGCAGATATAAGTTTAACCTTCTCATCCAAATATTTAAGTTTCATCGGATCATTAATTCGTCATCGAGTTGGTTTTTACGAGCAACTATTTGATTTGAAAGCGAGGGTGCAAGCTCTCGCTATGACCCTTCCTCGATAAAGACTTGTTCAAAAATAAAAAATCGACCAAGGGTGAAAGCTCTCGCTATGACCCTTCCTCGATAAAGACTTGTTCAAAAATAAATGTCTCGACTGAGGGTGAAAGCTGTTGCTATGCCCCTCACTTCGATAAAGACTTGTGTAGAAGATCAAGAGTGAAAGTTGTTGCTATGACTCTTGTGTAAAATCAAAATTGTCTCGACCAAGAGTGAAAGCTGATGCTATGACTCTAGGCTCCAAAAAGACTTAATGGAAAATTTGAGTAAAACCATTTATTTGGTATAAACTCAGTGCTCGAAAATATCTAAGAGTAAGGGTAATATCTGTGATAAAATTCTTTGCTCAAAAACGGCTTAATATAAAAGGATAAATAGCATTTTGGGCCCCTCAGCTCTGAAGAAGTGACTTTCCAGTTTGAAAGCAACAGATTTTATTAAGCGTCTCTCAACGATTTATACTCTTTTTCCCTTGCTCGGTTTTTATCCCACTGGGTTTTTCCGAGTAAGGTTTTTAACGAGGCATATCCGACTCAAGACTGTTCAAGGCTAATTCTCTATTATTTATTTCTCCGAACTTCAAATATTGTAGCTCCTTGTGAATCATCGAAGTGAATCTCTCAGGTCAAAACTTCACCCTTCTATTATTGGGGCGATTCGGTATTTTGAGGCTCCTCCAAAGAAGATGTGCACTCTTTTTCCCTAGCTCGGATTTTGTCCCACTGGGTTTTTCCGGACTAGGTTTTTAACGAGGCATATCCGAAACATCAAGAAATCAAAGTCTTTTACCATGATGCTGTGTTTACTTCTCCGAGCTTCAGCTTCGCTTACGCTCGAGAAGTGGGGGAGTATTGATGAGGGGTTTTTCGCCTGCTCTTTTCTAGGAAATACCCAGCTCGAGATCGACCTCGATTCCGACCAGGAAGACTATTTTCCGACCTGCAGAACTCAGTTTCCGATCAAGCCAGTTCGATAGCTTAAGATCCTTTCTTCCGATCTGCTTCTATCCTCGGAATTACTGTGGGGCCGACCTACAGCTTTGTATAGCTGGCCGAGAGATATTCTCCTACGGACGGTCCAGCTAGCTCATTACTGTTCCTATAAATACGCGGCGCATTTATGACATGGTGGACGGCACGACTTCCAAGAAAAGCCCTAAGCTCGGACTTACTGTTCGGATTAGGAACCAGCTTGATCATTCCTTGTATTTACTTTCCTAGTTGTACGGCATCCTGTAATGCTCGAGTAGACCCATCTTGTAACCTGAACTTAATATTCGATTGTGATATTTGAGATTTACGCACTCTATACACTTATTGTTTTACTCGACTTTCCTTATTTGGTACGAACGAAATACAACATAATCAATCTTGTTATTTAGATAATTTTGTAAAGTGATTATTTTTATCGAAGATGATTATGAATTTTCTCCAATATTGATCGTAATCTTGCTTTGTCCCTGTTGGGTTTCACATGTTGTTTCACCGCATCATGTTTTCCTTCAAAATTTGTTTTAAATACTTCCGCTTTAAACTATAAATATTAAATTGAATTTATTTTTCTTACAATAAGTTAGTAATTTAAATTATTCTTATATTATTTTAAACCGCTTCCGCTTTAAACTTTCCCAATTGAAAATGGATTTTTATCTTGTCAATAAACTAAATAATATAAACTATTTTATATATTAATTGTTGGCTGATTATGGACTAACCGCTTTCGAATTAAACTTTTCAATTTTCGTTTTGGTTTTATACCCGTTTCAAAAAAAAAAAAACAACAAATCAGTATTTTAACATTTTCATTAACTAAAAAATTTAATCCAACCGACCCGCGGAGTCGGGCTGTTACAGATGGTATCAGAGCTTCGGCTCAAGGCCAGGATAGGATCCTCGGATTTGTACTGCGGGGCTAGTAACGTGGGACTCACCGTCAAGACTTTAGCGTGTCTACCCACTTTTGGTAGTTCATTTTTAGGACAAGACAAGAAGCCCTAATCCTTCAGCTCGGACTATGCAGCTCGGTCTATGCGTTATCTCCGTTCTGCTCGGACAAACCCTGTAATCAAATATTGAGATCAGAATTTCTCGATCAAAATTTATATACACATCGGATTTATTTCAGAAAAGAGCAAGACGCTCTATAAAAAGTCTATAAAAAAGAGCAAGATGCTCTATAAAAAAGAGCAAGACGCTCTATAAAAAGTCTATAAAAAAGAGCAAGAGACTCTATAAAAAAGAGCAAGACGCTCTATAAAAAAGTCTATAAAAAAGAGCAAAATGCTCTATAAAAAAGATAAAAATGTCTCGACCGAGGGTGCAAGCTCTTGCTATGACCCTTCCTCGATAAAATCATGTTCAAGAATAAAAATCGACCGAGGGTGCAAGCTCCCGCTATGACCCTTCCTCGATAGAAATTCTACCTGACTATCCAGCTCACTTAATAACGATCAATTATGTAAGCAAAAATTTCAATTTTATTTAACTCCGACTGATGCTCAAAATGTTATGATGATGCAGTTCTGCTCGAAACCCGAACACTTTTCAAGAATTTCTTATCATTTGGAAATTACTTAAGTTGGGATCATTGTTTCTTAAGTTCAATTATACTCAAAGGGAACTTCTCAGTTTTCAGATATTATTCATTTGGATGGTTATCGGATAATCTCTCCGAGGACGGTTTACCGATCAATAAATGTTGCAGATACAAGTTTAACCTTCTCATCCAAATATTTAAGTTTCATCGGATCATTAATTCGTCATCGAGTTGGTTTTTACGAGCAACTATTTGATTTGAAAGCGAGGGTGCAAGCTCTCGCTATGACCCTTCCTCGATAAAGACTTGTTCAAAAATAAAAAATCGACCAAGGGTTCAAGCTCTCGCTATGACCCTTCCTCGATAAAGACTTGTTCAACAGATTTTATTAAGCGTCTCTCAACGATATATACTCTTTTTCCCTTGCTCGATTTTTATCCCACTGGGTTTTTCCGAGTAAGGTTTTTAACGAGGCATATCCGACTGAAGACTGTTCAAGGCTTGTTCTCTATTATTTATTTCTCCGAACTTCAAATATTGTAGCTCCTTGTGAATCATCGAAGTGAATCTCTCAGGTCAAAAACTTCACCCTTCTATTATTGGGGCGATTCGGTATTTTGAGGCTCCTCCAAAGAAGATCTGCACTCTTTTTCCCTAGCTCGGATTTTGTCCCACTGGGTTTTTCCGGACTAGGTTTTTAACGAGGCATATCCGAAACATCAAGAAATCAAAGTCTTTTACCATGATGCTGTGTCTACTTCTCCGAGCTTCAGCTTCGCTTACGCTCGAGAAGTGGGGGAGTATTGCTGAGGGGTTTTTCGCCTGCTCTGTTCTAGGAAATACCCAGCTCGAGATCGACCTCGATTCCGACCAGGAAGACTATTTTCCGACCTGCAGAACTCAGTTTCCGATCAAGCCAGTTCGATAGCTTAAGATCCTTTCTTCCGATCTGCTTCTATCCTCGGAATTACTGTGGGGCCGACCTACAGCTTTGTACAGCTGGCCGAGAGGTATTCTCCTACGGACGGTCCAGCTAGCTCATTACTGTTCCTATAAATACGCGGCGCATTTATGACATGGGGGATGGCACGACTTCCAAGAAAAGCCCTAAGCTCGGACTTACTGTTCGGATTAGGAACCAGCTTGATCATTCCTTGTATTTACTTTCCTAGTTGTACGGCATCCTGTAATGCTCGAGTAGACCCATCTTGTAACCTGAACTTAATATTCGATTGTGATATTTGAGATTTACGCACTCTATACACTTATTGTTTTACTCGACTTTCCTTATTTGGTACGAACGAAATACAGCATAATCAATCTTGTTATTTAGCTAATTTTGTAAAGTGATCATTTTTATCGAAGATGATTATAAATTTTCTCCAATATTGATCGTAATCTTGCTTTGTCCCTGTTGGGTTTCACATGTTGTTTCACCGCATCATGTTTTCCTTCAAAATTTGTTTTAAATACTTCCGCTTTAAACTATAAATATTAAATTGAATTTATTTTTCTTACAAAAAGTTAGTAATTTAAATTATTCTTATATTATTTTAAACCGCTTCCGCTTTAAACTTTCCCAATTGAAAATGGATTTTTATTTTGTCAATAAACTAAATAATATAAACTATTTTATATATTAATTGTTGGCTGATTATGGACTAAACGCTTTCGAATTAAACTTTTCAATTTTCGTTTTGGTTTTATACCCGTTTCAAAAAAAAAAAACAACAAATCAGTATTTTAACATTTTCATTAACTAAAAAATTTAATCCAACCGACCCGCGGAGTCGGGCTGTTACAGATGGTATCAGAGCTTCGGCTCAAGGCCAGGATAGGATCCTCGGATTTGTACTGCGGGGCTAGTAGCGTGGGACTCACCGTCAAGACTTTAGTTTGTCTACCCACTTTGGGTAGTTCATTTTTAGGACAAGACAAGAAGCCCTAATCCTTCAGCTCGGACTATGCAGCTCGGTCTATGCGTTATCTCCGTTCTGCTCGGACAAACCCTGTAATCAAATATTGAGATCGGAATTTCGCGATCAAAATTTATATTCACATCGGATTTATTTCAGAAAAGAGCAAGACGCTCTATAAAAAGTCTATAAAAAAGAGCAAGATGCTCTATAAAAAAGAGCAAGACGCTCTATAAAAAGTCTATAAAAAAGAGCAAGAGACTCTATAAAAAAGTCTATAAAAAAGAGCAAGACGCTCTATAAAAAAGTCTATAAAAAAGAGCAAGATGCTCTATAAAAAAGATAAAAATGTCTCGACCGAGGGTGCAAGCTCTTGCTATGACCCTTCCTCGATAAAATCATGTTCAAGAATAAAAATCGACCGAGGGTGCAAGCTCTCGCTATGACCCTTCCTCGATAGAAATTCTACGGGACTATCCAGCTCACTTAATAACGATCAATTATGTAAGCAAATATTTCAATTTTGTTTAACTCCGACTGATGCTCAAAATGTTATGATGATGCAGTTCTGCTCGAAACCCGAACACTTTTCAAGAATTTCTTATCATTTGGAAATTACTTAAGTTGGGATCATTGTTTCTTAAGTTCAATTATACTCAAAGGGAACTTCTCAGTTTTCAGATATTATTCATTTGGATGGTTATCGGATAATCTCTCCAAGGACGGTTTACCGATCAATAAATGTTGTAGATACAAGTTTAACCTTCTCATCCAAATATTTAAGTTTCATCGGATCATTAATTCGTCATCGAGTTGGTTTTTACGAGCAACTATTTGATTTGAAAGCGAGGGTGCAAGCTCTCGCTATGACCCTTCCTCGATAAAGACTTGTTCAAAAATAAAAAATCGACCAAGGGTGCAAGCTCTCGCTATGACCCTTCCTCGATAAAGACTTGTTCAAAAATAAATGTCTCGACTGAGGGTGAAAGTTGTTGCTATGCCCCTCACTTCGATAAAGACTTGTGTAGAAGATCAAGAGTGAAAGTTGTTGCTATGACTCTTGTGTAAAATCAAAATTGTCTCGACCAAGAGTGAAAGCTGATGCTATGACTCTAGGCTCCAAAAAGACTTAATGGAAAATTTGAGTAAAACCATTTATTTGGTATAAACTCAGTGCTCGAAAATATCTAAGAGTAAGGGTAATATCTGTGATAAAATTCTTTGCTAAAAAACGGCTTAATATAAAAGGATAAATAGCATTTTGGGCCCCTCAGCTCTGAAGAAGTGACTTTCCAGTTTGAAAGCAACAGATTTTATTAAGCGTCTCTCAACGATATATACTCTTTTTCCCTTGCTCGGTTTTTATCCCACTGGGTTTTTCCGAGTAAGGTTTTTAACGAGGCATATCCGACTCAAGACTGTTCAAGGCTTGTTCTCTATTATTTATTTCTCCGAACTTCAAATATTGTAGCTCCTTGTGAATCATCGAAGTGAATCTCTCAGGTCAAAAACTTTACCCTTCTATTATTGGGGCGATTCGGTATTTTGAGGCTCCTCCAAAGAAGATGTGCACTCTTTTTCCCTAGCTCGGATTTTGTCCCACTGGGTTTTTCCTGACTAGGTTTTTAACGAGGCATATCCGAAACATCATGAAATCAAAGTCTTTTACCATGATGCTGTGTTTACTTCTCCGAGCTTCAGCTTCAGCTTCGCTTACGCTCGAGAAGTGGGGGAGTATTGATGAGGGGTTTTTCGCCTGCTCTATTCTAGGAAATACCCAGCTCGAGATCGACCTCGATTCCGACCAGGAAGACTATTTTCCGACCTGCAGAACTCAGTTTCCGATCAAGCCAGTTCGATAGCTTAAGATCCTTTCTTCCGATCTGCTTCTATCCTCTGAATTACTGTGGGGCCGACCTACAGCTTTGTACAGCTGGCCGAGAGGTATTCTCCTACGGACGGTCCAGCTAGCTCATTACTGTTCCTATAAATACGCGGCGCATTTATGACATGGGGGACGGCACGACTTCCAAGAAAAGCCCTAAGCTCGGACTTACTGTTCGGATTAGGAACCAGCTTGATCATGATAGATATAGTGCCCAGCAAGCCAATGTTAATTAGCTTGTAAGAGGACTATCTTCTTATGGATTAATAAATATACGACCGTTTATTTATAGTATGTAAATTAAACAATGGCCAACTTCATCTCTCGCGAACTTATCTAAGCGATTGGATGAAATCCTAAGGTCACATTCGACTATGGGACGATTCACTTCAGTACTGAGTGCAATCATGAAACAGTCTCTAAGGTCGTGATCTTAAAACACGTTCCAAGTCATAGATTCCGAACGAGACGGGGTATCGAAGGAATCGCTAAGACTTGTACGAGTATGCATGATTCACATGGAGTGAATTTGTAGAGTTTCATGAACAAGACATTTGATGTCAGTGCATATGACTAGGTGGTTCGATAGGGGATCGAACGCATCGAACGACCCGAACAGAGAAACCCATTGTGGAAGCGCATGACGCATATCGGTGATGGGATGTTTCTCAAGGCTTATAATAGTGTACGATTTAGTCCTTAGACTTGAGGTACTAGGGCGAATTCGGTGCATGGGTGTACGTATTTAGATTTAGGTACTGGTCACGTAGCCTGACCTTAATGTGCCTAAGTTGGGTGCGTATAGTTGTGTACGCGAGTGGTTAGTACTAAGAAAGGATCTATCGACTCATCCTGATAAGGTGGGAGAATTTCCTATACGTTCTTAGATAATATGTTCCGAGGAACCTGCGGCCGCAGTCGGTGACGGATTTGGAAAGGAGTTTCCAAATTTAGCAGTCACACTGGAATTATTATCCTGAATTAGAAAGTATAGTTATTGAGATAATTAGAGGTGCCGATCAATTCACACACCCTAGGTCTCAATCGGGAAATAAGTCGAAAGAAGGACCGTATGTACATGGCAATTATAAGAGGTGAGGTTCACAAGATCAATTCACCTGAAGTTGGGCTTCATGGGCTTGTGGCTAGACATCGACCATGAAGTGTGGGTACTCCTGAATTAATAAGGGAAATTAATTCTGGAGTGATCAATTAAAAGTGTTTAATTGATCGGAGCATTTAATTGCTCATTAATTAAATCACGAAAGTCGTGGGCCTGCTGCCAATTGATGGTGAACCCAGAGGGTCACACACAATACAGTTGGACAGTGACAGTCAAAAAGGAAATAGTTGATTTAAGGAAGTTAAATCAAAGTTGATGAATTAAAGTGTTAATTCAAAGAAATCAAAGTTGATGAATTAAAGTGTTAATTCAAGAAGAAGAATTATTAATTAGAATACCTAATTAATTTATTAGAGTGTCTAATTAATTAATTGGATTATCTAATTAATTATGAGATTAATTAAAGTAGTTAATTAATTAAATGGAAGAAGGATTTATCATGCAATTTTCGGATTTGCATGATTATAGCATAGGGGCGATTTTTGTAGCTAAAGTAAGTTGGAAGAATTTGTTTCTTGTGGGACAAGAAAGAAGGAAGAGATTCATGAATATCTTGTTTCCTAATGAGATAAGGAAAATCTATAAAGATATACATGAATATCTTATTTCCTAATGAGATAAGGAAAAGAGATATTGATGTACATGGAATAGGATATCTATTAAGAGAAGGACTCTTCTCTTATAAATATCTCTCTTCATAATTCTTCCATAAAAAAATGTAGCAACCATAAGTGATGAACAAGAAAGAAATCGAAAAGGGAGAGAATTTTCAAGAGCTGAAAATCGATCAGCCCTAGCCGCAAAAGCCTGTGCCGCCGCCCTCTTCTTCTTCTCTTCTTCATCTGGATCTGGTTCAAGAGCTGGATCCAGTTCCAACTCTTCCTTCACTGACAAGTTTCCAAGATCTAGTTCGTAGCCTGTGATTTGGAAACGTTGCTACAATCCATCTGGTGTGGATACATTCTGGAGGTGAGACAATTGGATCACTGCATCGTGAATCAAACTAGAAAAGCCGAAACAAGTTTTGAGGTATTTCGCAAAACACCCCCTTTGTTTTCTGTTACTGTTTGATTCAACCTATTTCACATAAATAACATGGAGATCGATTTATGGGACTGATGGGATGCCTCGGAAAATTTTAAATTCCGCACTTTTGTTGTTTTGACAACCGGGGCATACCCAACAGATCATTCCTTGTATTTACTTTCCTAGTTGTACGGCATCCTGTAATGCTCGAGTAGACCCATCTTGTAACCTGAACTTAATATTCGATTGTGATATTTGAGATTTACGCACTCTATACACTTATTGTTTTACTCGACTTTCCTTATTTGGTACGAACGAAATACAGCATAATCAATCTTGTTATTTAGCTAATTTTGTAAAGTGATCATTTTTATCGAAGATGATTATAAATTTTCTCCAATATTGATCGTAATCTTGCTTTGTCCCTGTTGGGTTTCACATGTTGTTTCACCGCATCATGTTTTCCTTCAAAATTTGTTTTAAATACTTCCGCTTTAAACTATAAATATTAAATTGAATTTTTTTTTCTTACAAAAAGTTAGTAATTTAAATTATTCTTATATTGTTTTAAACCGCTTCCGCTTTAAACTTTCCCAATTGAAAATGGATTTTTATTTTGTCAATAAACTAAATAATATAAACTATTTTATATATTAATTGATGGCTGATTATGGACTAACCGCTTTCGAATTAAACTTTTCAATTTTCGTTTTGGTTTTATACCCGTTTCAAAAAAAAAAAAAAAACAAATCAGTATTTTAACATTTTCATTAACTAAAAAATTTAATCCGATCGACCCGCGGAGTCGGGCTGTTACAGATGGTATCAGAGCTTCGACTCAAGGCCAGGATAGGATCCTCGGATTTGTACTGAGGGGCTAGTAACGTGGGACTCACCGTCAAGACTTTAGTGTGTCTACCCACTTTGGGTAGTTCATTTTTAGGACAAGATCGCAACCAAAACATATGTATTGTGCGTGGCCTCGGGGAAAGGGTTATATTTGATTGCTACTGTGATTTCCTAATTTGTTGTTTTATTGTTGGTATCTAGAATACACTTGACGTCATATTTTGACTGAACTGTTGGAATTATTGGCCAATTATGATAATAGATGCGTATGCCGCTTGATTACGTGCTTATTAAATTACTTTAATCCAGTGACCTTATGTGAAGTACATGTAGAACGACTAATATAGCCCTATATCTTTTTGAATTCCATCATAGCGGAGTTTACCTTATTCAGAACTCATATTGTCGACTTCATACATTTCCTCTCCAAATTGATCTCTCAATTTTAGTAAGCTCTATTCAGCCTATTTCTTTTTATTTAACTGTTTCGCCCTTATGATGATGTTGGAACTTGTTTATTTGGAGCTTGTGATCCTTATATTTTTGTTTTTGTCGTTGTGCTGAATCCAGTTGTTCTTATCGATTCTTTCGTTTCTATTAACGACGAGTCTTCATATTATCAAACATAAATCTTGAGATTTTACCCGTTTATTGAATTTCAGCTATAAATTCTTCTCAATAACGGGTAATTTCATTTTGAATTCTATGCTACTATATGTTCCTTTCTAACCTTTCCATTTTCGCTCGTGCTTTTCTTTCGCTTCTAAATGCAGCTGTCAGATTGTATATTTCTTTTCATGGAGTGTAATTAACCGTAAAAAATTCCTTGAATAATTTTAGCCTTATTTTTAATGTGGTTTATCTTGAACTCGTATCCTTAATTTGACTCCTAAATTGATTGTTTTCCTTGAGATCTTATCGAAACTCTTAATTCAACATGTTTTCGGTTATTGTGAATCTCACTTTCACTTCTTGTTATCCTATCAAGCTTCTATTTTGATCCTTTATTTTCGTACTCGTTTAGAGTTTACCTCTCCTTATATCATGAGGTACTTCCTTGTATCGATTTCGTAACCAAAATTAGATATTTTCATAAGATTCTACGAATGTTATTATTCCTTGTCATTCTTTTCCCTGAACCTATTTATTGGGTTGTGATCGTTTTGAAATCATCAATTGTATTCAATTATGAAATCTTTTAAATTTTCTGAAAATATCAAATTGTCTTGGTTTAAATTTTGAACTTCCCATTTTCATCTTGTCCATTCATAAATTGTTGTTCCTTTCTCTATTTCATTCACTCTTGTGAGCCTCATAAATTATATCGGTTTATTCTCGACTTCTTTTGAACTTCAAACTTACCTTCTATTTGTTTTGGAGTTAAATTAATCCTTGTCTCGCTCAATCAGATCGTTTCGATGTTTTTGAATTTCACTATTGAGCTTTATTTGTTTCCTGTTGCAGCTTGATTGAAATCATTACTTCTTGAGATAAATCTTTAAATCGCGTTGTTTATCTTGACTTGTTTTCAAATTACCAAACACACTTTAATGTTTTGGTTATAATCTTTAAATTGATTGAAATCCTTTCTTTGATTGCCTTCTTGCTTACTCCATTCAAATTTGATTGAAACGCATCTCTTCCGTTATTCTTATCGATGTGCCTTACTCGATCTCCTTGTTAATTACAACGAACTATTGACTTGGTATCATGCTACCGCTATTCAGCTCCTTTTGCAATCTTCATCGGTTCTTCTAATTGTTGCCATTATTAAGTCTTGTCTTATTATCTTGAACACTTTGATTCGATCATCTTTTGTAATTCTTATCGCGTCTCTTCAGTTGATTGCCAAATTTTTTTCCTTTACCGAGACTCCTAAGCCAAATGTCTTTCAATAATTTTTTTTGGATTCCTTGGGCTAAACTGATGATATATGTTGATATGTGAGTAGTTTTCATTTTAAAAAAAAAAAGAATCTTAACCCGCGACATACGAGTTGGAATTACAGTCGTGTCCCGATTTACCGCGTCACTTCTCCACGTATCGTATATGAAGTACCACATTGGTCGTGAACCTAACTACGTATTGTAAGAGCTTTGTAAGTATCAAACTTATGAAGGAAGACATATACACTTACTCATCCAGATGAAGAAATGATTCCATTGTGGCGCAACCAAAGTATAAAAGAGGCGACTTGGGAGTTAGAGATAAAGACATGTCAGAGTTTCGAAAATGTCTAACGCGCGTACGAGGGAACATTTTTTTTGCAAACTCTTCTGAATCAAGAAGGCTGTATATTCCACCAGTAAAGTTTTATGACACGCTTATAGTATTGAAGAAATGATTTTGGAGCTAGAGAAGGACCATTTTTTTTTTCTCATACACTTGTCTGAATCAAGCAAGCTAATGATTCCACAAGTAGAAGATTCATGTCGCACACAGAGTACGGAATAAATAAGTCGTCAGCTAGAAAAGAAGATACGTCGGCGTTACCCGGACTACTCGAATACCAAGAGAGAATTTGGGGACCAAATTCTTTTAAGGAGGGAGGATTGTAACGCCCCAAAAATCTCGCACCCTTTACTTGTATTTAATGAATTTTTTTAACCAAATTTTATGTGCTATTATGTTTTAATTAAATTAAAATATTTTATTATGCTAAATTGCGTGAATTAAGTATTTCATGTATCATTATGTACCTAGAAATAACTTAGAAAATGAAAAAATAACTTTTAAAAGTCTTAGGGTTATTATATAATTATTTTGGACTCATGTGTACAAAACTCTTGTATGTTGGGTCAAATTGTAACTTTTCAAAAGTTTTGGGGTAAAATGCAATTATATCCGAAAATTTCAAAAATAAATCAGCAATCACATAAATTATTTCTCTCTATGGAAGCAAATTGCATGCCTATTGCCTAGGCCTGTCCTTGGGTGGAGAAAAACTCTCTACCCAAGGTCTTCTCCAATTGGAGAAGCTTTTGGAGGGAGAAATGATTATTTTCTCCCTCCCAAGACCAATCCCTAGCCCATATAATCTGAATTTCAGATTTTTTTTGAGGGCTAGGTTCACAAGTTTTTGGGGATTGAAGCAAATATGAGAGAAATGAAGAGAGAGAAATGATAATGAGACTTGATTAAAGAGGGAGGAGCCACCATAGCCACCACCACTACCGCTGTCGTGCCGCCGCCTCCACCATCGGAACACTGTCGCCGGCAACCACCATGGTCATCACCGTCGCCACCCAATCGCCGATGCAACCTCCGGAGACCCGTTGCCGTCCATCAAGTTTATATAAGGAGAAGATGGTGCTATTATTTGATTCTTCTAGTTAGGTAACGATCTATCCAAAGCTCCCTTTTTGTTGTTTAAAAATGGTTTTACAAATGAAGAGTCCTAAAATCCTAGCTTTTAATTCTAATTAATTGAATCTTAGCTTTGGGTTTTTCCTAGATTTTAGTAGAGGATTTAAAGTTTGGAATTTTGAGATTTTGCAAAAGAAAAGGATGAATAAGAAGTTGATGATTTGGTTTGGATTATGTTTATTAAAGTGTGCTTTTGATCTTTAGTTTGATTTATTGAAAAATATCTTGTTTATGATATTGCAAGAAAGTAATGTTTTTTTTTTTATAAAATAAAATAAAATTGGGTGATTTATGTATATTTGAAAACTTTGGGGACTAGAACATAAAAAGGGGTGGTCGGAGCCACCCCTACCACCGGCAGGCGAACGACCGCCAGCCACCACCGGCTTGGTGCTTATGCAACAGGTCACGGTGACCTGTTGCCAAGCAGCAAGCCATAAGCTTGCTGCATATTATTCTGCATGCCCTTCTTTGGGATTGCTACATAATATGCAATCGGCCCATTAAGGGCTTGCTGTATATTTTTTCAGCCCCAAACTTGGCCTGCTATTTTGCGGGCCATGGATCCATTAATATATATATATATATATTATTTGACTAAATAATATTAGATTATTATAAATATTTTGAATAATAAAATAACATGACAAATTAATAAATTATTAATATCAAAAATAATTTTAGTAATCATATTTAAATTTTAATTTCTGAAAATATATCTACATAAGTAATTTGAAAAATAAATTCCAAAAATTATAAAAATAATTTGGATAATTATTTTTAAAAGATTATTCTGAAAATAATAAATATTATAATTCAAAAAAAAAAAAAAAAGAGGAAATTTATTTCACAAAAATATTTTTGAAGCTAGTAATGATAAATTTTGTACAAAGATTTTATTTTAGAGGTGATAAATACCTTTCCTAAAAAAATAATAAACTTGTTTATGGAGCCATATTTATAAATAAACATTATAGATTCTAAAATTAAATAAATTGAGTCTTTCATGAAAATAATCAATTTTGAAAAAGAAAAAGTAATAATTTATTTTTTTTGAAAATAAATAAGTCTGAAAATAAAATAAAATATATTTAAATATATGTATATATTTTTTGAAATTAAATACTTGCGGAAACGATTTTAAATAATTTTAAATGGTAAACGTTTTCCGAAAAAATAAAATATTCATTTTAAATAATCTTGAATAAGGGTTTCGAGAAAGATGATTTCAAGTAGCATTTAGTTTTTGGAGATAAAAATTATTTCATTAGACTTCAATTTTAAATTAAAAATCAAATCATTGTTTGAATAACTGAGGAACATAAAGCTACTGGGAAGAGATAACTTAACTTAAATTTTTCTTCTTAAATCCTTAAAGCTCATTTTGAGCGGTTAAGTTCAAGTTAACTTTTTTTGTGGCTATGTTTACCACACTTCTCGAATGAACCGTAGAATCTTTAGAGTGGACTTAAGTGTCAAAGTTTCATTGTGGCTTCGATGTTGATCGACCACGATTCAATTGTGTGCTCGACTAAAGCATTGCTTTAGTAACTCAAAAATATTTGTAGCATGATTAGATTCTAAGAACGTTGCATAAACATGTACAGGAACCGGAGACGCCACATTTTCGCATATTCTCGGAATCGTAAGCTACACAGGTGAGTGTTGTGTGTTACTTGTGTGTCAGTCCTAATGTGCTAGTAGGTCGAGTCATAACTGTAACTTAGTCCCTAAACGAACGAGCATGTGACATATGATACAATGAAAAACTCGACTGTTAGGACAAACTATACACCTTGAATTATTATGATAATGCCTATGTGCTTACGAGTCATTGATATCATATATTGAATCGTTTTGATGACTATTATTGAGTTGTTTGCTGATTTCCTGTTACTGGATTGTTACTGTACTGTATTGTTATTGTACTGAATTGTTATTGTACTGTACTGTTTGCTATTATTTTGTGGGCCCTATTTTGGTGTGCGGAATCATGGGTAACCTAGAAGGTTAGGGCCGGAGGGTTACCTTGATCCACCGTAGACCCGGCTTCAGAAACCAAGTGTGGAGGTTACACTTGGGGAGTGAAGTCAAACTCCTGGCATTAGACGTCTATGCGCACAGTTAGTAAGGTAGCTCCTTACTTGGAGTGTTCGGTGGGGGCGTCATAATATGGATTGGAGGGTAAGAGAAGGACGGCATCAGCAACTGTTGGTTACTTGTTTAACGTGCTTAAATTGTTATCGCATGTGTTTATTTACTGTACTGTTGTATATGCTCATGTATATTATGTTGCATCCACGCATCACACACACATGTGTACTACAACCTCACTAAGTTGGACGATCAACTTATGCATTCCATGTTTCAATCTTTTCAGCTACAGGTGTTTGGGAAAACGATAGTTCATATTGCAGTTAGGTCATGACGGTTGCGGTCCCACCCTAGTTTCGGAGAGTAGTTGTACATTTGTTAATCACGGTTGCGGTCCCACCCTAGTTTCGGAGAGTAGTTGTACATTTGTTAAGGTTCTTATTTGATTTTAATATCCTACCTTGAACTGATATTTCAAAACTCTTATAACGTTTAAGTCAATTTTTATAATATCTTGTTATTTAGCTAATTTTGTAAAGTGATCATTTTTATCGAAGATGATTATAAATTTTCTCCAATATTGATCGTAATCTTGCTTTGTCCCTGTTGGGTTTCACATGTTGTTTCACCGCATCATGTTTTCCTTCAAAATTTGTTTTAAATACTTCCGCTTTAAACTATAAATATTAAATTGAATTTATTTTTCTTACAAAAAGTTAGTAATTTAAATTATTCTTATATTGTTTTAAACCGCTTCCGCTTTAAACTTTCCCAATTGAAAATGGATTTTTATTTTGTCAATAAACTAAATAATATAAACTATTTTATATATTAATTGTTGGCTGATTATGGACTAACCGCTTTCGAATTAAACTTTTCAATTTTCGTTTTGGTTTTATACCCGTTTCAAAAAAAAAAAAAAAAACAAATCAGTATTTTAACATTTTCATTAACTAAAAAATTTAATCCGACCGACCCGCGGAGTCGGGCTGTTACACTCTTGACCAACATGTCATCGACGTACACTTCCATTATCTCCCCGATCAGTTCTTTGAACATCAA
>JAYDYQ010000023.1:0-11643 GCA_034814905.1 Penstemon davidsonii
AACGACCTATTTTTTTACAAATTGAGTGTTTTTTACAGGGTTTTTGAAAACACAAGGAAGTTTGGCGCAATAAAAATTTCACAGGGTAGTTTCTTGCAGGCTTAACATAACACAGGGAAGTAACTTGCATTTTCCCCCTGTATTTGGTGAAAAATAAATTATTTCTGGGATTTGTGGTCGGTACTTGCACAATTAGTATGAATCTAAGGCCCGAAAATAGTTTTTGGTGCTTGCTTTACTAACCATGACAATGAGCTTTGGGCAGAAAAATGGTCCGCAACTTCAATGCTCAACAAGCCCTATGGAGGGTTGGGCGGTGGTTGTGGTGTTGGAGGTGAAGAGAGAAGGATTGGGGAATTGCAATTACCCTTCCCAATTTTTAGGTATTTTTTGCTCAATTGGAAATACCCTTGAAGAGATAAAAATAGTGACTTAACGGACACGTGCATGACACGTGCCCTTTTCTATCCAAAAACTAACGGTCGGATGAAATTGACAATTAAGACTATCAGTGTAAGATCATTTGAAACATTTTTAAGAAAAAAATGCACTTTACACCCCTTCCCAAGGCTACATATTTTGAATTTTACCACCCAAAAGTATAAAATAAGTACATATGAAATCCGTTGCACTTTCCTCCCTTAAATGATTTTATGCCAATTTTGATCGCCGAAAAACTCATATATGTGACTCACATGTGTATTTTAAGGTTAAATTAGTCAAAACATGACGTGCATTTTTCCCTCTCTTTACAAATAAATTTTTTTTCTACTTCACTTCGGATTTTTGGTTTTTTTTACATGAGCGAAGTATTTGGACTTTAAAAAGTGTTGTGACTAACTTTGAAAATTCATGGGGCACATGTATATTTTCCATCGAACAAAAATTAAATAAAAGTATTTGAGACGGTAAAATGCTTATTTTGTACATAGGGGTGGTAAAGTGACACAATATGTAACTTTGGGGGGATAAGATTTTTTGTCAATTTTTTAAAGTGGACTTCATAAATCATATAGAAGTTTTTGTCAATTTATTTATTTTTTTTTTAAAAAAAGGGGGTGTTTATTGCAAAATTTTGAAGTTACCAGGGGCTATTGGTAATCTTTTAAGTTAAGTGGATGTTTTTTCATCCTTTGATGGGGTAAAATTGTAATTTCAACTTGAGAGGGATATTTGTTGCTAATAAAAAATAAAAAAACTACAGGGTTTTTATGCTAATAAAAATAATACATATTTTTTTAGTTAGGCAAAACACAAGGGGTAGTGTTGTTGAATTTCACTCATTAAAAATGGTAAATTTTTCTGTAAGAAAATAAATTATTTTAACTTAAATTTTAAGGGGACACATGTCACCAAGATAAATGTTATCTCATGTGCTCTCCATCCCTCAAAATCTCATTTTAGACAGGCCCAAGCTTTCATGGAAAAGTTGATGCATTATGTTTTTCTTTTCTGGAAAAAAGTTTCAATGTATTCGTTGCAGACAAATTGTAAGGAAACAAGAACCAAATAGGTTTATAGAATAAGTATGTAATAGTAATTGGTCTACGAATTGTAAGGAAATTGTCACGAGTTCTGAATTGTTGGAAATAATTGAAAGCTATTTTTGGAGGTGACATCACAAAAGGTTTAATAAAGTTTTAGACCATTAAAGAGGAACTTTTTTACTGAAGTTGGCATCACTATTAAAGTTTTCATGGAAAAGCTGATGCATTATGTTTTTCTTTTCTGGAAAAAAGTTTCATTGTATTCGTTGCAGACAAATTGTAAGGAAACAAGAACCAAATAGGTTTATATATTAAGTATGTAATAGTAATTGTTCTACAAATTGTAAGGAAATTGTCACGAGTTCTGAATTGTTGGAAATAATTGAAAGCTATTTTTGGAGGTGACATCACAAAATGTTTAAAAAAGTTAAAGCTTTCCTGGAAAAGCTGATGCATTATGTTTTTCTTTTCTGGAAAAAAATTTCATTGTATTCGTTGCAGACAAATTGTAAGGAAACAAGAACCAAAAAGGTTTATAGATTAAGTATGTAATAGCAATTGGTCTACAAATTGTAAGGAAGTTGTCCCGAGTTCTGAATTGTTGGAAATAATTGAAAGCTATTTTTGGAGGTGACATCACAAAAGGTTTACTAAAGTTTAGACCATTAAAGAGGAACTTTTTTACTGAAGGTGACATCACTATTAAAGCTTTCATGGAAAAGCTGATGCATTATGTTTTTCTTTTCTGGAAAAAAGTTTCATTGTATTCGTTGCAGACAAATTGTAAGGAAACAAGAACCAAATAGGTTTATGGATTAAGTATGTAATAGTAATTGGTCTACAAATTGTAAGGAAATTGTCACGAGTTCTGAATTGTTGGAAATAATTGAAAGCTATTTTTCGAGGTGACATCACAAAAGGTTTAATAAAGTTTTAGACCATTAAAGAGGAACTTTTTTACTGAAGTTGGCATCACTATTAAAGTTTTCATGGAAAAGCTGATGCATTATGTTTTTCTTTTCTGGAAAAAAGTTTCATTGTATTAGCTGCAGACAAATTATAAGAAAACAAGAACCAAATAAGTTTATATATTAAGTATGTAATAGTAATTGGTCTACAAATTGTAAGGAAATTGTCACGAGTTCTGAATTGTTGGAAATAATTGAAAGCTATTTTTGGAGGTGACATCACAAAAGGTTTAATAAAGTTTTAGACCATTAAAGAGGAACTTTTTTACTGAAGTTGGCATCACTATTAAAGTTTTCATGGAAAAGCTGATGCATTATGTTTTTCTTTTCTTGAAAAAAGTTTCATTATATTCGTTGCAGACAAATTGTAAGGAAACAAGAACCAAATAGGTTTATAGAATAAGTATGTAATAGTAATTGGTCTACAAATTGTAAGGAAATTGTCACGAGTTCTGAATTGTTGGAAATAATTGAAAGCTATTTTTGGAGGTGACATCAGAAATGGTTTAATAAAGTTTTAGACCATTAAAGAGGAACTTTTTTTACTGAAGTTGGCATCACTATTAAAGTTTTCATGGAAAAGCTGATGCATTATGTTTTTCTTTTCTTGAAAAAAGTTTCATTGTATTCGTTGCAGACAAATTGTAAAGAAACAAGAACCAAATAGGTTTATATATTAAGTATGTAATAGTAATTGGTCTACAAATTATAAGGAAATTGTCACGAGTTCTGAATTGTTGGAAATAATTGAAAGCTATTTTTGGAGGTGACATCACAAAATGTTTAATAAAGTTATAGACCATTAAAGAAGAACTTTTTTATTGAAGGTGGCTTCACTATTAAAGCTTTCATGGAAAAGCTGATGCATTATGTTTTTATTTTCTGGAAAAAAGTTTCATTGTATTCGTTGCAGACAAATTGTAAGGAAACAAGAACCAAATAGGTTTATAGATTACGTATGTAATAGTAATTGGTCTACAAATTGTAAGGAAATTGTCACGAGTTCTGAATTGTTGGAAATAATTGAAAGCTATTTTTGGAGGTGACATCACAAAAGGTTTAATAAAGTTTTAGACCATTAAAGAGGAACCTTTTTTCACTGAAGGTGGCATCACTATTAATGCTTTCATTGAAAAGCTGATGCATTATGTTTTTCTTTCCTTGAAAAAAGTTTCATTGTATTCGTTGCAGACAAATTGTAAGGAAACAAGAACCAAACAGGTTTATAGAATAAGTATGTAATAGTAATTGGTCTACAAATTGTAAGGAAATTGTCACGAGTTCTGAATTGTTGGAAATAATTGAAAGCTATTTTTGGAGGTGACATCACAAAAGGTTTAATAAAGTTTTACACCATTAAAGAGGAACTTTTTTACTGAAGTTGGCATCACTATTAAAGTTTTCATGGAAAAGCTGATGCATTATGTTTTTCTTTTATGGAAAAAAATTTCATTGTATTCGTTGCAGACAAATTGTAAGGAAACAAGAACCAAATAGGTTTATAGATTAAGTATGTAATAGTAATTGGTCTACAAATTGTAAGGAAGTTGTCACGAGTTCTGAATTGTTAGAAATAATTGAAAACTAATTTTCGAGGTGACATCACAAAAGGTTTACTAAAGTTTAGACCATTAAAGAGGAACTTTTTTACTGAAGGTGACATCACTATTAAAGCTTTCATGGAGAAGCTGATGCATTATGTTTTTCTTTTCTGGAAAAAAGTTTCATTGTATTCGTTGCAGACAAATTGTAAGGAAACAAGAACCAAATAGGTTTATGGATTAAGTATGTAATAGTAAATGGTCTACAAATTGTAAGGAAATTGTCACGAGTTCTGAATTGTTGGAAATAATTGAAAGCTATTTTTGGAGGTGACATCACAAAAGGTTTAATAAAGTTTTAGACCATTAAAGAGGAACTTTTTTACTGAAGTTGGCATCACTATTAAAGTTTTCATGGAAAAGCTTATGCATTATGTTTTTCTTTTCTGGAAAAAAGTTTCATTGTATTAGTTGCAGACAAATTATAAGGAAACAAGAACCAAATAGGTTTATATATTAAGTATGTAATAGTAATTGGTCTACAAATTGTAAGGAAATTGTCACGAGTTCTGAATTGTTGGAAATAATTGAAAGCTATTTTTGGAGGTGACATCACAAAAGGTTTAATAAAGTTTTAGACTATTAAAGAGGAACTTTTTTATTGAAGGTGGCATCACTATTAAAGCTTTCTTGGAAAAGTTGATGCATTATGTTTTTTTCTTTTCTGGAAAAAAGTTTCATTGTATTCGTTGCAGATAAATTGTAAGGAAACAAGAACCAAATGAGGAAAGAGGTGCATTTTAGAAGCGATGCAATAAATATCACCAAATGCTTTGACCACCACAATCGAACTACGATAATTTGCACTTAATCTTCATCTTTTATTATCAAAATGATCACCTATTTTTTCCCTTTTAGGATTAGTTAGAGTTCTTACTTTTGATTTGTTATATGATAATCATGATAAAATTATGGTAAGTGGATGGGCTAATTAATCATCCCAAAGTTTAAATTATTTTCTATTTTCATCTTCATCCCAAAAAATAGGTCGTTTTGGATCGACATATTTCAAGAAATAATTTTTAGAATATTTCACGTGAAGTTTTAGGGACCAACTTGAAGTATTTTAAAAATGGTTTCTTGAAATATGCCGATCCTAAACGACCTATTTTTTTACAAATTGAGTGTTTTTACAGGGTTTTTGAAAACACAAGGAAGTTTGGCGCCATAAAAATTTCACAGGGTAGTTTCTTGCAGGCTTAACATAACACAGGGAAGTAACTTGCATTTTCCCCCTGTATTTGATGAAAAATAAATTATTTCTGGGATTTGTGGTCGGTACTTGCACAATTAGTATGAATCTAAGGCCCGAAAATAGTTTTTGGTGCTTGCTTTACTAACCATGACAATGAGCTTTGGGCAGAAAAATGGTCCGCAACTTCAATGCTCAACAAGCCCTATGGAGGGTTGGGCGGTGGTTGTGGTGTTGGAGGTGAAGAGAGAAGGATTGGGGAATTGCAATTACCCTTCGCAATTTTTAGGTATTTTTTGCTCAATTGGAAATACCCTTTTTTTTTTTTTTGAGACAACAATTGGAAATACCCTTGAAGAGATAAAAATAGTGACTTAACGGACACGTGCATGACACGTGCCCTTTTCTATCCAAAAACTAACGGTCGGATGAAATTGACAATTAAGACTATCAGTGTAAGATCATTTGAAACATTTTTAAGAAAAAAATGCACTTTACACCCCTTCCCATGGCTACATATTTTGAATTTTACCACCCAAAAGTATAAAATAAGTACATATGAAATCCGTTGCACTTTCCTCCCTTAAATGATTTTATGCCAATTTTGATCGCCGAAAAACTCATATATGTGACTCACATGTGTATTTTAAGGTTAAATTAGTCAAAACATGACGTGCATTTTTCCCTCTCTTTACAAATAAATTTTTTTTCTACTTCACTTCGGATTTTTGGTTTTTTTTACATGAGCGAAGTATTTGGACTTTAAAAAGTGTTGTGACTAACTTTGAAAATTCATGGGGCACATGTATATTTTCCATCGAACAAAAATTAAATAAAAGTATTTGAGACGGTAAAATGCTTATTTTGTACATAGGGGTGGTAAAGTGACACAATATGTAACTTTGGGGGGATAAGATTTTTTGTCAATTTTTTAAAGTGGACTTCATAAATCATATAGAAGTTTTTGTCAATTTATTTATTTTTTTTAAAAAAAAAGGGGGGGTTTATTGCAAAATTTTGAAGTTACCAGGGGCTATTGGTAATCTTTTAAGTTAAGTGGATGTTTTTTCATCCTTTGATGGGGTAAAATTGTAATTTCAACTTGAGAGGGATATTTGTTGCTAATAAAAAATAAAAAAACTACAGGGTTTTTATGCTAATAAAAATAATACATATTTTTTTAGTTAGGCAAAACACAAGGGGTAGTGTTGTTGAATTTCACTCATTAAAAATGGTAAATTTTTCTGTAAGAAAATAAATTATTTTAACTTAAATTTTAAGGGGACACATGTCACCAAGATAAATGTTATCTCATGTGCTCTCCATCCCTCAAAATCTCATTTTAGACAGGCCCAAGCTTTCATGGAAAAGTTGATGCATTATGTTTTTCTTTTCTGGAAAAAAGTTTCAATGTATTCGTTGCAGACAAATTGTAAGGAAACAAGAACCAAATAGGTTTATAGAATAAGTATGTAATAGTAATTGGTCTACGAATTGTAAGGAAATTGTCACGAGTTCTGAATTGTTGGAAATAATTGAAAGCTATTTTTGGAGGTGACATCACAAAATGTTTAATAAAGTTAAAGCTTTCATGGAAAAGCTGATGCATTATGTTTTTCTTTTCTGGAAAAAAGTTTCATTGTATTCGTTGCAGACAAATTGTAAGGAAACAAGAACCAAATAGGTTTATAGATTAAGTATGTAATAGTAATTGGTCTACAAATTGTAAGGAAGTTGTCACGAGTTCTGAATTGTTGGAAATAATTGAAAACTAATTTTCGAGGTGACATCACAAAAGGTTTACTAAAGTTTAGACCATTAAAGAGGAACTTTTTTACTGAAGGTGACATCACTATTAAAGCTTTCATGGAAAAGCTGATGCATTATGTTTTTCTTTTCTGGAAAAAAGTTTCATTGTATTCGTTGCAGACAAATTGTAAGGAAACAAGAACCAAATAGGTTTATGGATTAAGTATGTAATAGTAATTGGTCTACAAATTGTAAGGAAATTGTCACGAGTTCTGAATTGTTGGAAATAATTGAAAGCTATTTTTCGAGGTGACATCACAAAAGGTTTAATAAAGTTTTAGACCATTAAAGAGTAACTTTTTTACTGAAGTTGGCATCACTATTAAAGTTTTCATGGAAAAGCTTATGCATTATGTTTTTCTTTTCTGGAAAAAAGTTTCATTGTATTAGTTGCAGACAAATTATAAGGAAACAAGAACCAAATAGGTTTATATATTAAGTATGTAATAGTAATTGGTCTACAAATTGTAAGGAAATTGTCACGAGTTCTGAATTGTTGGAAATAATTGAAAGCTATTTTTGGAGGTGACATCACAAAAGGTTTAATAAAGTTTTAGACTATTAAAGAGGAACTTTTTTATTGAAGGTGGCATCACTATTAAAGCTTTCTTGGAAAAGTTGATGCATTATGTTTTTTTCTTTTCTGGAAAAAAGTTTCATTGTATTCGTTGCAGATAAATTGTAAGGAAACAAGAACCAAATGAGGAAAGAGGTGCATTTTAGAAGCGATGCAATAAATATCACCAAATGCTTTGACCACCACAATCGAACTACGATAATTTGCACTTAATCTTCATCTTTTATTATCAAAATGATCACCTATTTTTTCCCTTTTAGGATTAGTTAGAGTTCTTACTTTTGATTTGTTATATGATAATCATGATAAAATTATGGTAAGTGGATGGGCTAATTAATCATCCCAAAGTTTAAATTATTTTCTATTTTCATCTTCATCCCAAAAAATTCACACTTATATCTCTCTTATGGGAAATTCTTATCCACTTCGGGTTTGATCAAGCCCAAAGTAACTACATGGCGAGTGCAATATACTTGCTTTGGGAATTGATGTATATTCCTAGAGAGTGATCAATCACAAAGCAAGTGAAATACGCTTGTTTGATGGTTGAATGGATTTGATCAAGCTTGACTTGAACAAGAATTTTCCCTCTATTATAGACTATTTGTTACACCAACTATATTTTAAGTAATATTTCGACCAGAACCACCTCATATACCATTCACATAATTTTTTAGGGGGATAGGTCCTTCTGGGGCGGAGCGCCATGGTCCCCTTAGAAAAAGAATTTTACTTATCCCTATAAATGTATACATTTTCTTATAAGTGCGTGGTCAAGTGGTGATGTTGTTTTGTAAGTTGCAGAACATCGGGAGTTTGAATTCTAGTGCTTTCATGTGATTAATTTTTATCGTTTTTAACCATTTAAAATTGTCTTTAACCGCATTTTTCACATGATCTACTCTTTATCCTACTGGTTCGATACTACCATATGAGGTCTCAAGTTCACATCCCAATGGTTTCAATATTTTGTTTTTTTTTAGTTTTTATGAAATTCAGTTTATTTTAGATTTTATATAGTCAAACACATGGTTTAAAGTGAATATTATTAACGTAATATTACTTATCTAAATATGAATTGTTGTTTTACGTTAAAGCCAGTTTCAAGTTCTTTAATCTATGTTAATAAGTGTTATATTTGACGTTTTCATGTTTTGTCTAAGCAACATTTATATGTTTTTAATCTGATTGCTTCTTGAACATTTTGTATTGAGTGTTTAAGAATTTGTACTCTTAAAAAATTGTTAGTATATTGTTTTTTAACTTTTCCGTGGATTATAGTATTAGTTTATATTAATTTAATTCTTGTCATTTTATCAAGTATAAAAAAAATTTCGCTCCCTGTTTATTGACGAGGAAAGCATTTTTGTTATGCTACTAATACTTGTACTTGCTCACCTATTTGGCCCAAGCCGGGTTGAGGAAGAGTTACGGGGCGTAAAACAAAAAAAATATGTTGATGGGCCGGGGGCATACTATGTGCCCCTATAAAAATTGTCTAGCTCCGCCCCTGGGTACTTTATCTCATGTTAAATTGTAGATCTTTGGCACTTTGCACCCCAAATGACCACCGGAGAGGGATTTTGGAGTTGCAAAGTGCCAAAGATCTAAGTTACATATTTTGCGCTTGACTCCGGTGGTCATTTTTACCTAAAAATAAGAGAGAGTGCAAAGTGATGAATTTTTCATATTTTGGGGGTGTAAAGTGCTAAATTTGAGTTTTGGGGGTGCAAAGTGCCTATTTTTCATATTTTGAGGGTGCAAAGTGCAAAAAAACCCCTAACAAATATACTAAAGCATCAACGATGGAGTTCATAGTATCCTTCTCGAACTCGCCGTTGGACTCAACTGTCACGAGTAATTTATTACCTCGAATACGAACAATTTCGATATCTAAGTTGGATGCAATTGCAATGGTTCCATTAAATGCATTTAGTTGAACTCTAAATGAAATAGCAAATCCCTTCAACCTAACACTTCTTTTTTCTCAATGACATCCATTTTTCATTTCAAGTTCTTAAATTTTTTAACGGCAGTATAATAAAATATGTCTACCCAAAAGAAAAAAGTGGTGATCAAGATTCCAAAGAAAGATAAGATAGCATAACTATTGGAGAGAATCCATCCAACAAGAAATCCTCTTCCAATAATGGTGAAGTAGATGATATAATACATAAAAGATTTAACGATTCAACATACCTTATTTTCAAAAACCGCTTTATTTGTAGAATGCAGGCTTCCTTAGTTTTCCATCCATATATGACACACTTTATAATTCATTGTAAAACGGAAAATATTGTCGTTCAAAGTGATCCCATCCGTTGGAACAAATTTCTAAAATTGCCACTGCATCAAAATCCTTTACAAAATGAATATGGTTATGTGGCACCGCATATATTTACCTAATGATTTTTAATCTTTTTTTAGATATTAATATTTATTGTAAAATTTGCTTCTAGTTAAACTCAATGGTCGCAGTGCAACAACCATTATTTATATAGAGCAAAGGAAATTACTTTTAGCTCTACACTTCTTGAGGTTTAATCCAAAATTAACTCCAACTTATTCACTACTATATATATAGTACTCATTGATTAAAATTTTCATTTTTTTCGTCGAAAACATCGAAAAGTTTCCTTTTTTGAATCAATGAAAACGAAAATAAGGTGTATTTCAAAATTCTATATGTGTCTTGGAACTTTATTTCTTTTCTTAATTTGACAAAAAATTTCATAATTTTTCAAAGTGTTTCCGAAACGTTTCTAAAAACTTTCCGAGAAGTTTCCAATTACATTGAAACGAAACTTTGATCCATGATAGTAGTGGCATGCACTAGTTCAAAGGAAATTACTTTGAACTTCTTTAGGTTTTAATGAAATTACACATGCATCCCCTGAGTTTCAGTACTTACAAACACCTTCCCACTCATAACTAAAATACATTTTTCCCCTTATCCTACCCTTGATATTACTTGTAAAAAAAACAAAAAGACTATAAAATAGCAAATTATAGTCCTTAATTGAGTCAAACCAAACTGTAATGTGTCAATCATTCCAAACTCGGGTTATGTGTCGACTCATTTATATCTATAAATAATAATAATTTGTAACCTAAAACTAAATAAAAAGGTATCATACACCTAATATTCCAAGGAAGAAGAAAAATAGAACAAATTTAGTCCATCCTAGAGCCTCGAAAAAAAATACTTGTTGTTAAAACTATGCCATCTACTACTACTACTACTACTACAACTCCTCAGTTGTTGTAGACGTCAACAAGCTTTTGGTGTAAGCCTCATAACCGAAGGCCTGAAAGTCCAGATTCTCATCCTTTGACTTCTTCAAAGCAATTTTCTTGATAGTATTATTGCCTAAATGGTAAGAAAACAATCCCCTATGTGGCCAAATCAATTTTATCTCATCTTTGTAGATGATGACAACTTTGACCTTATAGAAGCAACGCACCACTTACCAATATGTTCTCCAATCCACTCCTGAACCACAAAACCAGTCTCTAGCCAATGCAAAGCTCTATTAACAGTTACGGGAGTAGTAGCATATCTAGGAGGTCCACAATAGAAATAAGGATTGAAAGTTCTCCTCCACATTTTAGCTCCAAAAAGGTAGAGACTATACTCATAGCAACTTCCACTTTTAGACACAAAAAAGAATCCTATGTTCATTTGCCAAAGGATGGAAATAAAACCCGCATGGAATACCTCTTTGTATTTCACTATATATGGTAGTGATTTTTTCCTCCTTTTGATAGAGGATTGGTAACAAAAATAATTGTAACTAGGATATGTAGATTTCATCAAAACTAATCCATTGCAGCAATCAAGGAAGCAAAATGCTTCGAGGTCCATCACTTCACACTTCTTTTCAGATTTCTCATCAATAATGGAAAGCCACGTTCCATAACTTTTACCATAATGTCGAAGGATCACTGGAGCAACTCTTCTTTGATGCAATTCAATAAACTGCGAGGATGAAGTTAACTTCCGCCAATT
>JAYDYQ010000024.1:0-15390 GCA_034814905.1 Penstemon davidsonii
TTAGAAAGATAATAAAATTACATAAAATTGATAGTTTTGCCAAGAAAACGAACTAAAATAATCAAGATGATAAAATCTTCGAGGAATGTATGATTGTCTATGCGTATATTAGCTAGCGTACGTACGTTAATTATGTATACGTGCACGATGTGTGTGCGCATACATAGAGACAAGAAACTTACAAGCTAAAAGAAGAATTAACAAGAAAACTCGAAAAAACCTCTTGGACGTCATGCTTGCTTACCACAATATTGTTCAATCGAGCGCGATAACCTAACTTATCGGACAACATGATTTAAAGAAAATGGCACATTGCTCTTATATTATCATAGATATGAAATTTGAGTAAGATCCGGCAAAAAGAGTCCGAATCCATACACGACTAAAGATAGTGGACAATTTATTAGCATAGATTGTTTGATCGTCTCTACAAATAAACGTGTAAATCCCAATAAATGAATTAATGTCGATGTTATCAATATAATTTGAAATGGGCAGGCTAGCTCCGCAATTTAATTAGCATATATCTCAATTATATCATCTTATTGTTTTCGCATTTGTAAGATAGTAGTTGTCCTGTATGTATAAAAAAATAAAAATTATGTTCGTCTCGCTTTTTAGATAATATTTCAGTAGTCTCTAAAAAGTCAAACAAACAACTCTTTCTAATTTCAGAAATAAATTTATCATCTCTCAATATTTTATTATTTCATCTTTTAATATTTTTTTAATTTCTACAGAGGACATTGTATCACAATAAATGAACTTTTCTATCCTATTTAATATCCAGTACTCTTAAAAATTAATAAACATTAATTGTCGATTTAAGCATTTATATATAGAGTGAAATGGACTGGCTTTGGAATTTAATCATAAATCCCATTTTAAATCTTATACTTCTCCTATATATATGTAAAATTGTAAATAGAATATTGTGAAAGAACTTAAGTAAATAAATAGCAATTTAATTATAAAGACTAGGTACGTAATAAAGATGATGACATGGATATATATGATCATGTTAATTTGTATAAGTATGATAATGAGCTCCTCTATATTCTAGACTCGAGAGAATTGCACTTGTGGTACCAAGCTATATGTCGGTTCTCACTTGTGGTACCATAAAAATCCACTACTAGAAAAAATAAAAATTCCCACCTAAAAATTCCAACCGAACAAAAATCGATGGGAAATTTAATGAATTCCGACTGAAAATAATATCGGTGGAAATTAGATTGTAAAATCGGTCGGAATTAAGAGATATATTTTCGAGATAACCGGATAAATTCCGACCGACTTAGAAATCGGTTGGAATTTTTTTTTAAAAATTAATAAATGCAAAATTCTCATCGATTAGAAATCGGTGGGAAGTTTTTGAAATAAAAAAATTAAAATTTTATAATATGTGCAAAATTTCCACCGATTAGAAATCTGTGGGAATTTTTTAAAATAAAAAATAATAAATGCAAAATTCCCACCGATCATAGATTGGTAGGAATTTTGCGTTTATATTCCCACACCGACTAGAAATCGGTGGGAATTTTTGAAAATATGTTTTCCAAAGGCCGTTTATATGTTCTTCCATTCTTCTTCAATTAAAAAAAAAAAAAAAAAAAAAGACTACTCTCTTATTCTTCTTCCTCCGTGCACGACCACCACCACCACCACCACCACCTTATTTCCACCTATTGTCTTCATACTCCAACCATGGCCACCACCTCCACCTCACTTCCGGACACCAAGAGATTAGGCTAGCACCACCACCGCCGTATGTAGCACCAACATTACCACCACCGCCGTAGGGATTTGGGTGTTTTTTTTTCTTTTTGAAAAAAAATTATAACTATTTTGTTAATAATTTATAACTTTATTTTGTAATAAATATTAAATATTAAATATATTAATATTATTATATAAATTTTAGATTTAATTAATATTTTATTGGATTTATTTAATGTATTATTTGGTCTGTTTTATAAAACTAAATTAGTTAAATAAATATGTAAATATAATAAGTAAAATATCTAAATTGGTCTACACGTGTCTTATTCGAGCCAATTTTGAAATTGGGCAACGTAGACTAAAATTATTAGTAAATTTGAAGATGTGGGGTTATTTAAACAACCTGAAATTAAACGTTATGGGGTAGAATTGTCAGTCAACATAAGTAATGGTATTAATTTTGCAATAACACATAACTGCCACGTCATCAGTTAACGTCCATTTTTAACGTTGGTACCAAAAGTGATTGATTTCTTAAATTATGATACCAAATGTTTCGATCTCGATTTTTATGATCCCACAAGTGAGAATCGACATATAATTTGGCACCACAAGTGCAATTCTCTCTTTTCTAGACTTCTAGTGAAGTTGATGTATAACTCGTCACAAAGTGTATTAAAGTCGAAACAAAAATTATAAACAAAATCTATTTTTTTCCCAAAATTCTATTTGCGATTTTCTAGAATTTAATTTTTTAAAATGATTTTCAATTCGTAAAGATTACTTTTAATTTTTTAGTTTTTTTAAATTTTATTTTTCATAAAATCATGGACTAAATTGATACTAACATGTTTTATGTAGGACTTAAGTGTAACATTAGCATAGTGGATGGACGAAAATACTCAAAAGAATATGCACGTTTTATTTGTCTCAAAAAGAAAATTAAACTACAAGATTGCATTCTATCAATATATATTTCACCCACATTTTATATGAACGTGACGTGACATCGAAGTCGTCGTGAAACAAATAATTCTTAGTAGGGACTAACGTTGGAAAAAAAATTAAGAGGGACGACTCTGGAAAAAGTTATACATAAGGAGGACCATTTGTGTCATAAATAATTTCAACCTATATTTTTTTTTATCTACTAGACTGTGTATTTACAGCTCGGACCGAAAAATGTGTATATTAAAATAGACAAAAGTAAGATTTTGATCGGACATAATTAATTTAATATGCAACATGACAGGCTAACATCTTTTATTAGTTGTTCATGAACACAAAAAAATGTATATCTAGCTATAGAAGATCTTATTGAATTTTAGAATAAATAAATCTATATATACTATGCCACTTCCCCCGTCATTTGTTCCGTCAGCTCATGATGCATCTCACAATAACATTTCCTATCCTTCCTACAATGTCCTGATTGATAACCTTCTGCTATGCAAGCTCTCTTACATCTTCCCACGGATCCAAATAAATATTTAGAACATATTCCCTTGAACGTACTGCTCCTTGTAAAGGTCCAATGTCCAGATTCAGCCACCAAAATATCTTCGCAAATTCAAAACAAGGAATGTTAATTATTAATGCATTATAAGGAAAGCTAGGAAAGGTAATTAATATATGTACAATTTCATAAATTTGATCATTTGAGACATTAAAGAAAAACTAGCCAATGAGGCCTTAGCCAAGTGGTTAAGGATGAGGCTCCATGACCAAGAGGTCATGGGTTCAACTCCCACGAATGTGGGTATTTTCTCTAGTTTCATACTAGCATTTCTCTAGTTTAATACTAGTAATTAGTTTACTTTGATATCATTGTAATAGTTTCGATTCAATATAGTGTTTGATGTAACAATGTATTCACCATCTCAAAAAAAAAAAAGAAAAACTAGCTAATGTCAATTTACCCCCCTGTGAAATGCATGATTTGAAAAAGAGTAATTTATCCACCTGTGAAAATTTAAAGAACAATTTACCTTCTTCAGCTGGGGACTGTAACTCACTTGTCGAAATTGAGAGTGGACATGAAAAATATTCTTGTAACATATATAGAGTTTAATTGCCACGTTTGTCTGTTACGATTCTGATTTTATTATGTTACCATAGTTATTAGGATTATTTTCTTTTAGTTATTCTATTTCTGTAGGAGTCTATTTCCATATTTATCTAGTTGTTTAGGGTTTGAGTTCTATATAAGCACTCATTGTAATCTTTTCAGAGTTATGGAATAAATAAGAGTTTATGGTTTTCTCCACCTTAAGTGAGATTGTGGTCCATCTTACGTCCCCTAAAGTAAGATTATGGTCCTTCTTACGTCCAATAAAGTAAGAAACGAACAATGGTGCCAGAAGATCGTATCAAATGGTATCAGAGCGGGTTGAGATCACATCAACGCTTTGCTCGTAAACAGGTGGAGATTGCATCAGTACCTTGTTTACCCTATCTGTAGATTTACTTTCTCCAAAAAACAAAAAAAAAAAAGTCAGCATTAATGGATTTGCATTTTAATCAGCGATAACATCAACGATGAAGTGGAGGCCTCTCTAAGGACACAAGAAAAACTGGTTTGGTGTCTTCTTCTGAGATTATATCAAAGATCAAGACATTCATAAAAATCAGTGGTGTGACGTCCTCGTCAGAGATTGCATCAAGGGCGAAGGCGAAGAGTAGACCTTATAAATCTACAGTGCAACACTCAATATCCCTGTTGGCGATAATATCAAAGACAAGAAAATTGACTACTGTTCTTGGGCATGAACCTTGAGGACAAAGTTCGATTTCAAGGGGTGGAGAATGTTACGATTCTGATTTTATTATGTTACCATAGTTATTAGGATTATTTTCTTTTAGTTATTCTATTTCTGTAGGAGTCTATTTCCATATTTATCTAGTTGTTTAGGGTTTGAGTTCTATATAAGCACTCATTGTAATCTTTTCAGAGTTATGGAATAAATAAGAGTTTATGGTTTTCTCCACCTTAAGTGAGATTGTGGTCCATCTTACGTCCCCTAAAGTAAGATTATGGTCCTTCTTACGTCCAATAAAGTAAGAAACGAACAATGGTGCCAGAAGATCGTATCATTGTCATAACACATTACCATATTTATCATAACACGGGAGGGGTAAGTTACCACATTATCATAACACAAGGGATTAAAGTGCCATATATAAAAATGTCAGGGAGACGGTATGAAATTTTTATAAGATTACAAGGGGTAAATTGCTTTTTTTTAAATTACAGGAAGGTAAATTGGATATTATGAATATAGGGGGATAAATTGCCATTAAATCAAAGAAAAACAAAAGGTAGATAGAAATTTGAGGTAGATAACTGGAGGCGACTCCGGGATAGGCAGAGCCATATGCTATTGCTCTGCTAAAGAAGGAGCTACTGTTGCATTTACTTATGTGAAAGTTCAAGAAGAACAGGATGCAAATGATACATTGAAGAAAATAAAAAAATTAGGGTGATTTACACTTAGACCCCCTGAGGTTTGGGCATATTACAAGAAACACCTCGCTATTTAAAAAATTACAGGGCCACCCCCTCAGGTTTGAGCATATTACAAGAAACCCCTTACGGCGTTAAAAACAGACGAAATTTTATGATGTCAGGGGTTATCTATGTAATAATATTATACCGCAGGGGGTGTCTATGTAATAATATTATACAACAAGGGGTGTATTTACAAGATTACAATAACTTCAATGAGTTACTTATAACCAACGGTCATATTTTAAAAAATGACCAATGGATGTTAATGTTGGCCATATAATCTGACTATAAATTTCATGGGGGTACTTATAGCAAATGGTCATATTTAAAAAATTACCAATTAATGTTACTGTTGACCATATATTTTGACTATAAGTCAGAATGTTCACGAGTAGGGATAATACAACTTTAAATCTCGGCGTGCATCTGCAACCATTATGGGTGCATTCTTCACACACCCTACACATGAATATTTTGATTATCGACATTATCAAATTTGTGGGATGAAATGCAAAAAAAAAATAAAAAATATTTGGACTGCTATTTATAACCAAAATATATATGTGGCCAACACTAACATCCAATGGCCATTTTTTAAAATATGGTTATTTTTTAAAATATGACAGTTGGCTACAAGTAACTCCCTGAAGTTATTGTAATCATTCAAATACGCCCCCTGTGGTATAATATTATTACATAGACACCCTCTATGATATAATTTTATTACATAGACACCCCTTGTGGTATAATATTATTACATAGACACCCCATGTAGGTATATTTAGCCAGGGGTAAATTTGGAAAATAAAAAAAAAATTTGCTGACATCATCAAATTTCGTCTGTTTTTAACGCAGTAAGGGATTTCTTGTAGTATGTCCAAACCTGAGGGGGTGTCCCTGTAATTTTTGAAAACAATGGGGGGTTTCTTATAATATACCCAAACATGAGGGGATTTGGGTGTAAATCACCCAAAAAATTATTAAATTTTGGTGAATAATGCAGCTGAATCGCGTATAGGCACCTTTTATGAGATTACGGAAGATGGGCTTTTGAGGATGTTCAGAACAAACATCTTTTCGTATTTCCTCATGGCCAGGTTCTTTTAGGATATTAAATTTTTGAATTTTATTGGTTTTATATTAATTTAATTTTTTTTTTTGGTGCAAATTTTTATATTAATTTATGAGAGTTTTTAACACATGTGATATGCTTAAATAGTCATTGTTGGAACACTAATTTGCTATATGTTTGAGTTTCTTTGAGTAAAATTGCACTTTTAGTTCTGTAGTACTAGATCCTCAGCATGCATATGTGGTCTCACTTTTTTAAAATATTTTGCACTTTTGATCCAGTAAGACTTCTTAGTTTGCACTTTTGGGAGAATGAAACCAAAAATGTAAATTGTTTTCGAAAATGAACACTCTTACGGAATTATCAAACACAAACTTTTGAGTGTAGAATGAATTTAATCTTAGATTATTAATGTCATCATACAAAGTAGGCATGCTCTTAAGCACATGGGAGAAGGTGGAAGTATAATCAACACTAAATCAGTTCAAGCCTATCTCGGATCACCATAATCACTAGAATATCAATCAACAAAGGGAGCTATAGTGTCTTTCACTAGAGTTTTAGCTCTTCAACTCATACCTAGAGAAATTCGGGTTAATGGGGTAGCCCCAGGGCCCATAGGGACACACGTGCAAGTCGTGATTAACCCAGAGGACAAGATCACAAGCCTAGGTTCTGGGACGCCTATGGGCAGGGCAGGGAAGCCTCATGAGATTGAATCGTGTTTTGTTTTCTTGGCATCCGAGGAGTCTTCTTATTACACCGGGCAAATTCTCCACCCCAATGGTATGTTTTACAAGTTTGTAAGGTGGAATGATAGTCAATGGGCAGGGCAGCTCTAACTTTTAGCTTGTTTGTGAATATGTATTGTTTTGTAGGTGGAATGATAGTCAATGGTTGATTGTAGCACACAAAAGTTCTTCTTATTAGGCATATCATGGATGTCAATCTAGTTTTTAATTTAAAAATTACCTGCGGCTAGTTTAACTTTAGTATGATCAACATATTAATCTTGTTTCTTGAAGAATTCAATATATTTTATATGTTTTTTTTAACTAGAAAAATATACATGCGTTGTATAAAATAAAATAGCTGATATTTGTATAAACAGTTATCATGCCTCTTAATAAAAGTTCATATTTTATTTTATATTTATTTTTATAGATTTTAATAATAAATCAAGTTTTTCAAACTACTTTTTCAAAACTCAAACAAATAAAATTACGCAAATCGAGATTATTTTAAAAAATTTACATTGTTAACTTGAATTTTTTTTTTAGGAAAACCCAGCTGGGTAAATGCATTAATGATCAATAGCGTCAATTACAAAATCAACAATAATCTCAGAAAACTCCAATAATGGAGAGGACATACTAAGAGCTACATATGCTAAGGCATAATTGTTTTCTCTAAACACATGAAAACATCTAAACGAAATAACAGAGGATGATTCTATTGTAGGATTGTGACGAACATATTCCATCAATGAATGTTTTGCAATCGCCTTCGAGTAAGGAAAGAATGTTGCCTTGAATTATTAGGAGTATATTATTTCAATCTTTTGAAGTTGGCAAAAGAATCAGAGCGCGTTCTGCAATAACATATTCTATCTCTCCTACACTCGCCGAATAGATGGTGTTCGGCTGCACAAGCATCGTGGCATCTTTCCTTGTGACTTTTCTTATAGTTGAAACATTTTCCTTGGATTCGGAATGTACTGCTCATTACATATGCCGGACTTTTGGATTCAACCACCATCATATCTTAATTTTCAATGCAAAAAACGGATAGTTACTAACGCATTATTATAATTTTCATAAAATTATATAATTGCGTCAAGAAAAAGAACCAAATATAAAACGAGGCTATGAACAGGGCTGGTCCTAGACATTTTTGGGGCCTTATACTATAAGAAAATTGTGTAATAATTTTTCTTTTTTAAATGCAAAAATATTGCTTAATATATGTTTTAGTTTTTTCCAACAATCTTTGTCTGTATAGATAAAATGATAAGTACACTTAATTTTTGATATAGTTAGTGGTAAATATGATTTCATTAATTCTTAATTTTGAAAACTTTTTTTCAGCAAATAAATATTATAAGTGTGCTAAATTTAATCATAGGAGTATTATTAATAAAGGCACATTAATAGAATATGAATTTTTGTACTCTTATAACACTGTTACCAAGTGTGGCTGGCATAAGCAACATCAAAGTGGATAAACAATTCAAACCAAATAAAATTAAATCAAATCACTTTATATTTTATTCGAGTTTGGTAATAAAAAGGTGATTTAGACCACATTTATTATACATATCAAACTTGAACTATAATAGCCTTAGAAACATGACTCGAGATAAACTTGATAAACTAAGTATAAATATATGTAAATTTACTCAGATTGAAATTATGTTAGACTCGATTAAAGCTCTTTTGAGCTCATCTTATTTAATTAAATACAATCTCAAGCTCAATAAAAAAAATTAACCAATTTAATTAATACATTATTTAATTCTATTTTGTTTACATTCCTAAGTTCTTCTATATCATCTAACCATGTATGAAAAATGAGTCACATTTCAATTATTGAATTAAAAAATAAAATATACATCATATTCAAAATAATTGAGGGTCGTTCTACCCTTGGATCCCTAGGCAATCGCCTAAAATGCCCAAGGGGAGGGCTGGGGGCTGGCCCTGGCTATGAGAAAATCTTTAATGTATGCATTAATTATGTCTACGTGCACGATGTGTGTGCGCATGCTCAGAGACAAGAAACTTACGAGCTAAAAGAAGAATTAACAAGAGAACTCGAAAAAACCTCTTGGACGTCATGCTTGCTTCACCACAATGTTCAATTGATATATCCTAACTTATCGTATTACATGATTTAAAGAAAATGGCATATTGCTTTTATATTAGCATATATATGAAACTTGAGTGAGAACCGGTAAAAAGATTCCAAATGCATACACGACTAAAGATAGTGGACAATAAATGAAATAAAACTTCCCCATCTCACTTGATAATAGAACAAATACTCGTAAAAAGTCTTAAATATTAATGTCGATGATATCAATATAATTTGAAATGGGCTAGCTCCGCAATATAATTAGCATATATCTCAATTATATCAACTCATTGTTTTAGAATTTGTAAGATAGTAGTTGTCATTAGTTAGCACGCGCTCTGCATACTTTTTTGTATGTACAAAAAATAATAATTACGTTTGTCTAGTTTACAAACAAACAACTTTTACTACTTTCAGAAATAAATTTATCATCTCTTAATTTTAAAAAATAATTTCATCTTAAAAATATGTTATTATCTATATTCATCTATTTGGCGAAGAAAATTTCTTCCCTTTTTTGTGAAGTCTAATATACCCCTACTTAAATTATATTGTAATATTTAATTTTATGGTAAAAAGGTAAAATAAAAGAATCCTAGAAGTATAATTAGACAAGAAGTCTCTCATACATCAACCTTATTATAATTATCTTTTAAAGTTTTACAACTCATTAAAACATTAATAGTAAAAAAAAAAAAAACTATTACTCTATATTTCTTCTAAAAATTTCTTTGAAAAGTTCTTATAAAATTATCACTTATTAAAGATCCTCAGAAGAAGAAAAATGTCACATTTGTGCTACATGAATAAAAATAAACACTATTTAGTTTAACTAAAAAAACATATAATTTGCTTATGCCAAAAATAGTCAAAATATAGAAACGGTTAAAAAAGGTAAAATTCTATCAAAACATATATGATAAAAAATGGTAAATCAATGGAAAAAAAGGTTAGATAGAGGGGAAAAAAAAGCAAATTTGGTTAAACCAGAGAGAATGAGTTAACTGATTAACAAATGGGATAAAATCGACTACAATTAGGTTAAACTAGAGAGAATAAATGGATTGATTAAGAAATGTGATGAACCACAAAAAACGAGTAAAATCAGTGAAAGAACATGCTAAAATAACAAAACAGAAATGATAAACTCAGTGTAAAAGCAGGTAAAATCGATATTTCCTTAAGAAATTATAACTTATCAAAGAACCTCAAAAATATTAAAGAACCTAAAAACAAAAGGCCACCTTCATGTTAGTTAAATAGAAAAAATACTATTTAGTAACTGGAAAACTTATAATTGGCTTAAGCCAAAATAAGTTAAAAACATAGAATGGTTGAAATCGGTAAAAAAGGGTAAAAGTAGATTAAAAAATATATGAAAAAAATGGTAAAAATGAATGGGAATATAGGTTAGATAGAAGAAAAATGAGTTAAAGAGAAAAAATGGTGACCGACAGAAAATGGGTAACTGGTAAAAAATGAATAATATTGGCTAAACATGAGATTAAAAAAAAAAGGGAGGGGGATCAAATCGATAAAAGAACAAGAACAAAAATAAGCTAAGTTGGCAAAAAAACGAAAGTGAAATATGTGAGAAAATAGGTTAAATTAGCAAAAAAATAGGTAAAATCGACTAAAATTGGGTTAAACCGGAGAGAATAGGTGAATTGATTAACAAATGGGATAAAACACAAAACGGGTGAAATCGGTCAAAGAACGGGTTAAAATAACAAAAAAGTGCAATCGATATTTCTTTGTACAATTCTTAAGAAATTATGAATTATCAGATAACCTAAAAACCACTAAAGAACCTCGAAAAAAACGTCACATTTGTGTTGTATGAATAAAATAAAGTATTATTTAGTTAACTGAAAAACTTATAATTGGCTTAAGCCAAAACATATAAATGACTAAAACTGGTGAAAACATGTAAAAATTTAATTTAAAAAAATGGTAAAATAATGAAAAAATGGGTTAGATCAAAGAAAAATGAGTTAAAACAACAAAAAAATGGTGAAATTGATAAAACAACGGGATAAACTGGCAAAATAATGGCTAACTGGAAAAAAATGAATGATATCAGCTAAACACAGGATAACAAAATATGAGTCAAATCGTTAAAACAACAACAACAACAAAAATCGAGTTAAATTGACATAAAATGTGAAATAGTCTTTAAAATATGTTAAATCATAAAAAAAAATAAGCAAAATCGGGGGTTAAACCAGAGAGAATGAGTGAGAATTGATTAAAAATGGGATAAACCATAAAAAAATGGGTGAAATCGATGAAAGAACGTGTTAAATAACATAAAAAGAAATGGTAAACTCAATGTAAAAATCGGATGAAATCGATGAAACATGTTAAAATAACAAAAAAATGTTAAACTTAGTATAGAAGCGGGTTAAATCGATAAAATATACTTACTTGATAAAATTGAGGAAAATTAGTAAAAACGAGTTACATTAGTAAAAAATTGGATTAGGCATGTAATTAAAAATAATGAACTCAGTACAAAACAGGTGTAACTGACAAAACTGGTCAAATCGATTAAAAAAAATAGGTTAAACATGTGAAACTTGTTTAGATGGAAAAATTGTTTAGATGAAAATATCAAGGTCAAGGAAAAAAAAATTGACGCCTTCAAAATTGGGGCTATTTCGTATTTAGCCAGGTCGGATTCTTCGACCTAATCGAGTTCGATCTGGAATGCTTCAATCTCTCGAGTCTAGCAGAAGTATACCTTGACGCCTCATATGACACCCCCAGCTGGTCAGGACTCGTTACAAGCAGATCATGGGCCGTACAAAGACTCATGTGGGCTCTGGAATTCTATTTTATTAGGGCAACACATGTTAGCCTATAAATATAAGAATAATTAATGTAAGAGAGGGGCTTCTGACATTTAGTTTTCCACGCTTATTAGCATCATACTAGCTCATCGCTCTAGCTTACTAAAACACCGAGTTAGCTAATTCTTTGTATTGCGCCATCCTGAGTAGTTTGGTCAGGCCCTATATTCAGATCAATAATATTCAATAAAGCTCCTTTTATCTATTTTTGTGGATCTGTTCCATTACTTAATTGATTTTACATAGTCTAACGAAATTCGGTAAAATCAGTTGGCGCCCACCGTGGGACCAGGTCAATTACTCGAACAAAATAAGGTCAATCCAAGGAATCCCCTGAGAAAAAGTACTCGAACCACGGGAATAAACTAGTCATCACAAGCTCCCTCTGTCGCTGGGAATCGACCTAAAGATTTTGTCAGAAACAGTAGCAACCATCGCACGAATCTGGAAAGGCCAGAAGAATCAAGTCAAGCGGAAGCTCGTCGTGCCGAGGCAAACAAGTAGGCTTCCTTGAGTCATCGGGTCCCACTGAATCCTCCAACTCAAACCATCCCACCGCCTATAGCCTCTCATGACGAACAGCTAAAAGAGTTAGCTCAACCGGTGAGCACCTTTTGCAATCAAATACAGCAAAAACCCACGCAAGATCCGATCGGGCCAGAGGTGGACCCCGCTCAACCTCCTCAAAGACCTAATGTTTATAGCAGATCTCAATACGAACCCGATCGAAACTCCGATCAGGGTGAAAGCCCTGTTGCTGATCAGAAAACTCACAATTCTGAGCGAATCGGCCAAGCAAGGCAAGCGAAAACTAATGTTCGACCAGAATAGAGAGATGCTCGGGCAAGAGCCTTTGCTCGTCCCGAACAACGCCAGTCTAAAGAGCGTACTATTATTCCGATCAATGATAGTATCATACCTCCGATCAACGATAACAGAGCCACTAGAATCGAGAGGATGGCCGAGGAGCGAGTACGACAGCGTTTAGTTGTGCAAAGTCAACTCTGGCCTCGATCTCGAGAAGTGTAAGATAGCATAGCTACTTGATAGTCGTTCTGTCAATAAATCAGGGAAACAACATCCTCGGGTACTTTACCAGGTCGTTTACTGAGGTATGATGGGACAGGAGACCCACATGATTATGTGTTTAGTTTCACGAACATAATGAACCTATATGCTCACTCATTGGAATACACTGCAAAAATGATGGTAACTACGCTCGAAGGTCTGGCAATGGATTTGTTCGAAAATCAGCCTCCGAACTCGATATTCAGTTTCAAGGAGCTGTGCAATAAACTGCAGCAACAATTTGCCAGCCATAAAAAGGCAGAAGCTTCTGATGAGCTATTTGGGGACTATTCATCAGCTTGAGGGCTAATCGTTGAGGAATTGGTTGGAAAAATTCAATGTAGAACTATTGAAAATCAACTCTCCGAACATAGATTATATCATCTCAATCTTATTCGACCTAACAAAAAATAAGCAGTTCGGCAATGCCCTTTGTAGGAAGCAGCCGCGAACGTTCACGGAAATTATGACGCTGACGTCGAAGTATATGACTCAAGAAGATATGAATTTGATCAAGGATCAAAACAAGATGAAAGGTTCGGGGCCGAATAAATTCGGCAGGGCCCCGATCCCGAAGCCTGTAGATTATGACCGCTCGCATCGAAAGAGCCATGATTTTCAGAAACTGAACCATGGAGATACGACGTCTAATATAAGATTTAATGTCTACGTTAGACCTCCTTCGCCAAATCAAGCACCGAAAAGGAATAAAAATTATTCTTTGAATTTACACCGTTATTATAGAAAATAAGACTCTATTTTTAATGTAATATTTTTAGTTTTGATTTTAGACTTCGATTCTTCTTAGCTATTCAGGAAAAACGCTTATGTTTTGAATTTCTCTTTGTATTTAAATCGTTACGATCTCCATTTCTGCTCATTTTCGAAGTCCAGTCACATTACTGCAGGGAATAAAACCATTAAGTTGGTATACATTCTAGAAGAGTATGAGTAAAACCGTTTGTTCGGTAAACACTCAGTTATCGATCTACAAGGATTAAAACCATAGTTGGTAAACAATCTGGAATTAACAAGAGTAAAATATGTTGATATAACTCTTTGATCAAAATCAGGCAAGAACTTTTGTTCGTCCTGAGGATCGAAGTTAACAAGAGTGAAAATTGTTGTCACGACTCTGGGCTCGGAAAAGACTTAAGAAATAAATTAAGTAAAATCTCTTGATATAACCCACAACTCGAAAATATTTAGGGCGAAAGTGAAAACTGTTGTTATGACTCTTAGCTCGGAAAAGACTAAAGACTAATTAATTGGGTAAAATATTTTGATATAACCCAAAAAGCCTGAAAATGTCTAGAGCAAAAAGTGAAAACTGTTGTTACGACTCTTGGCTCGTAAAAAACTTAAAAAATAATTGGGTAAAATATCTTGATATAACCCATAGCTCGAATATATTTAGAGCAAGAGTGAAAACCGTTGTTATGATTCGTGGCTCAGTATATGTCTGAAGCAACAGTAAAATCTATTGATTTATAACTCTGTAATCGAATTCAGACAAGAACTTTTGTTCGTCCTGAGCATTGAAATTAACAAGAGTAAAATCTATTGATATAACTCTTGATCGAATTTTTTTGAAGAGAGTTAAAGAGTAAAATCTATTGATATAATCCTATGCTCGAAATTAACAATAGTAAAATCTATTGATATAACTCTTAGTGATTGAAAAATAATGAGTAAAACCATTAGTTTGGTATAAACTCTTGTGATTGAAAAATAATGAGTAAAACCATTAGTTTGGTATAAACTTTTGATCGAAAAATAATGATTAAAACCATTAATTTGGTATAAACACTTGATCGAAAATAATGAGTAAACCATTAATTTGGTATAACTCTCCCATGTAAATATGAGCATGAACGATCGTTAAAGCTTGATCCATGATTTTCGATCTCCTATCAACGATCTCTAAAGGGATAAAACCATTAAGTTGGTAAAATTCGCGAGCATTGGAGTGGAAACCAAGTAATTCTTTAATTCTTCAAAGGCTTTATTGCATTCTTCATTCCACTCGAAATCCTTAGATTTCCTCAATAGCTTAAAGAAAGGCAAACTTTTATCCGCGGATCTAGATATAAATATGTTTAGGGCAATGATTTTCCTTACCAAACTTTGGACATCGGAAAGTTTCCTTGGTGGATTAAGCTCTGTAACTGCTCTAATATTTTTTAGATTTGCCTCGATGTCGCGCTCGTGAACGAGGTATCCTAAGAACTTTCCCGACCGTACCCTGAAAGTACACTTAGTTGGATTCAATTTCATTCCATATTTTCTCAATATTTTAAAGCATCGATCCAGGT
>JAYDYQ010000025.1:0-34254 GCA_034814905.1 Penstemon davidsonii
TAGATCACTCACTAAGATGGACCTACACTTCTCACGTTGTTTTCAGTACAAGTAATCACTCAGGAAACCTATACTAAGAAGTTATATCACTCACAAAGATGGATATACAGTCCTTCTATTCTCAGTTGAAAGTCACTAAGACAGACAACGTATGATCTCTATTCTTCAACAAGAAGCTTCGTCAACAGATGACTTCGCTCAAGATCAGACGACTCAACTGATGGATCTCGCTCTTAGGATATGATCTTGAATAATGCAAGCTCTCTTAAGATCTTCAGTTTGTCTTCTATTTATACTCCTCGGATTTGAATTTTCTGCCCGTTGAAGGTTGACAGAAAGCTACAGTCCTCGAGTTCTGGTCCTGACACGCGGAACGGCTCCCTGCAACTGTTGCACTGTACACTCTGCTGTACGGATGTCTACTTTATGTCAGTCGCATTTAATGCACTCAGCTCTTAGCTGGTTCCCGTTGATAAGCTTCCTGACCGTCTTCACTCTGCTGGTGGAAGTACTCTGCTGATGATCACTTTGCTGATCACTCGGCTGATGGCTTCTCGGCTGATTCAAGAATGAACACATCTATCTTGACTCGGCTGATAATACCCATCTGATATCCCACTTCATTGATTCGGTCACTTAGCTTCCAGACCATAAGATAGGTTTCACTAAGCTGTTTAGTTCTTAGTTGATGACTTCCAGATTACCCTTTTTGTCATCTTCAAAACCTTCTCCAATATTAACCAACAGAATGCATATGTTCATGATAATTATTATGATGAGAGTAATGCTCATAAGCAAGGTACGGTGCATGATAAATAGGATAAGCATGCATCGGATGAGCAGGATAAGCAGCATAGTAAGGTGGATAATGAGGTGCAGCATAATATGATGAATAAGCAGGTTGCACATAATAAGACTCATTTCCATACCAAGCATCATCATTTTTATAATTTCTTTGCTTCTTTGGTTTAGTTCTTACTTGCTCTTTAACAGACGACTTAGATTTACTAGTCTGATTAGTTTTGCTCTTATCAGCAGACTTCTTAGGACTACTCTGTTGTTTAGCTTTACTAGTTTATTTTTTAACTTTAGGCTCTTTACCCTTGTTAGCCTTCGGAGATTTCTTCTCATTTTTCTCTATTTCTGGTGAAGTAGATTTAGCAGTCTGACCATACAAGATAACATTACTGTTATCAGCAGATATAAATTTCTCAGTTTGGTTCAGTTCTAAATTTTCTTTTTCTAAAGGTGTTCTCTGTTCAATAGATGTGTTTACTGATGCATCAGACGACTTATCATGAGTAGATATGATCTTTTCTGGTTCCATGATTTTTTCTTTGTAAACTTCACATTCTGCTTTCAGAGATTCATACTCATGCTCAAGCTTTTTATACTCAGCTGATTCTTGTGGTTTTTCACCATTCAGTTTCAGTAGAGAATTTTGTTTTTTCAGCACAATCATCTCTTCCTTAAGTTTTGCAAATTCATTAACAATGTTTGTGTTGTTTTTCATCATTTGCTCAAATGAACTAAATAGCTCATTTTCATTTCCAGTGAGAGTTACCTCATTGTCAGAATCCTCTGATTCTTTGGCCATGAGACAGAGCAGTGCAGGTGTCTCTTCTTCAGCAGAGTCATCTTCTGATGTCCCCGATTCTGAATTAGACGAGTAGATGGCTGCTATCTTTTCAGCTTCAGCCAACAATACTTTGCTCTTCTGATGTCTCCTCTCTTTTCTCGCTTTCTTTTCCTCCTCAGTATACTTCTCAGCTTTAGGATATGGGCAGTCCTTAATGAAGTGTCCCAATTTTCTGCAATTGTAGCATTAGTTTGGATTTAAAATCATCCTTACTATTATATAAAGTAGAGGTAGGGTTAGAAGTAGAAGCATTGTTATATTTGTTCTTCATTTTTCTTTTATAGAACTTTTTGAACTCATTTAACAACAACGCAACATCACCAGCAGTGTACTCCTTTTTATTGAGCAGCATGGTCTCATCAGATGAGTCCATTTCTCTTGTTTTTCCGGCTGATCTTCTTGGTCTTTCTGCAGCAACTAGGGCAGCAGTGGGGTTTGAAGTTGAGGTCTCTTCTATTCCCATTCTTGGCAGTTTATACTCATACGCCTTGAGTACTGAAAACAGCTCTGTAAGAGAGATCTTCCCCAGATCGCTGCGATCTTCATCAGATCGCTGCGATCTTCATCTTGAACTTGGGAGGTAGCGCCTTTAACACTTTGACAGTGATCTCTTTGTCAGATAAGGTATTTCCCAACTTTAACACGTCATTCAAAGTCCTTGTAAACCTTGTATCCATTTGGTCAATGGTTTCTCCGGACTTCATCTTCAAATTTTCCAACTTCTCAAGGGCTATGCTCAGATTGTGTTCTTTGATGGCATCGTTCCCTTCACTCATATCACGAACCTTGTCCCACATCTCTTTTGATGTTTTACAGTGTTTGACTTTGTCAAATCTGTCATTATCCAGGGCTTTAGTCATGATAAAGATTCCGATTTTGTCAAGATTATTCAGCTTTATTTCTTCGGCTGTCATCTCTTCAATGTCTTTCTCAACAACCACATCTTGGTCATTGACTTTGATTGTCTTGGTGATTTTGATTGGACCTTTTGTTATGCACCTGTACATTTTATCATTATAAGCAGCAAGGAAAATTTCTATATGAATTTTCCAGTCTTCAAAACTCATTCCGCCAATGTGGGGTACATGGCTGATATAATCAATTTTTCAAAAAGTTTTGCTTTTCAAAAAGATGCTCTTTTGAAAACTTTTGAAAACCTTTGAAAAACACACTAGAATCAAGCTCGTTGATCAGGCAAATGATTCAAATGAACCACTAAGCTGATCAAGAACTCGTGAGACTACTTCACTGATTGCGCACTTAGCTTAATCAGTAGAGTTGACCACTCGTCTGATTTAACTTATCTGATTCAAATATAATCAGAGTTTGAAATAATTTTTTGCAGCGGATTTATCAAGTGTTTTTCAACAAGTTGTTTTCGTCCTTAAAAGATTTTAACCCCAGTTTTTAAACTTCTTTTTAAAATCTTTTGTTAAGTTCGTATGTTTGAAGTTCTTTGAAAATATGCAAGTAAAATGCAGTAAACAAGCACACAGAAATTTTATAGTGGTTATATAGACAAGAATGTCTTTTAGTCCACTCTTCCAAGTCACTTAGATCTTGGGTTATACTATAATCACTAAGTTTACAGTATACTCTGCTTGCGCAAATCAACAAATGAAAAGCCACAAGTTCGTAGTAAGAAATCACAAAGAAGTCCTACTCTCTGAAGCTAGATCACTCACTTAAATGGATCTACACTCCTCACAACTTTCTCTATTACAGAAATCACACAGATTTATATGTTTTCTTTGTTTCCTCAACTCGGCTTTTGTCAACAGATGACTAAGCTGATGGTGATCTGTATTTGATTTTTGAGACTTAGAAGATTTTGCTTGCTTCGATTTTCTCTTAGTTGTGTCTCTTGGTCTCTAACTCTTGAATTCAGATCTATTTATACTTGAGGATTTTGAATTCTGCTCTTTGAGAAATCGACAGATCTTCATATTTTCCTCGAGTACTGGTCCCTGTTTCATAACGGCTTCTGCAACTGTTCACTGTACAGTTCTGCTGTACTTTCTGTCACGTCGCATTAAATGCACCTTGCTGATCCGAGGTTTTTCTTCAATCATTGGACTTTAATACCCTTCTCTTACAGCATTTATTAAACCGAGTGCATTTATCAGGACTTAAATGCTTGCTTAAGTCTACAAATGGACTGTTGCAGCTAACAGACTTTATGTTCTTGGCCTTGATAAACAAACCCTTCTGGTTGCATCTTATAAATGCTCTCCCTAAGATAGCTATTCAAAAAAGTTGTCTTGACATCCAATTTTCATATCATATAATAAATGTTGGATGTGATGGATAAGAGGATGTGTATGGAACTAAGCTTAGCAACATGTGAGAAAGTTTCTTCATAGTCATCTCCCTCTTTTCAAGTATAACCACTTTGCTATTAGCCTAATCTTTTGAAAGTCTATACTTTCTTGTTCATACCTCTCTTATTCTTATAGATCCAATTATATCAAATATATTTGATCTCATCATGTGGATCTACAAATTTTCGAGATGTTATAGGATTCATCGCACCTTGCCATTTTTCCTTATTAGAATCTTCCATTACATGCTTGTATGACAATGAATCATCTTGATTTGTGTCATACACTATTAGAGGTACTTCTCATCATGCTCGTAGAAGGTGAGTAGTCTAACTACCCTCCCACTATGACGAGGTACCAAGATGTTCTAATCAGGAATTGTGGTCTTTTGATGAGGTAATTTATCAGTAGTTAACTGAGGTTTGCCGATCTCATCGACTTAAATTTCTTCCAATATTATTTAAATATGAGGGTTAAAGTTTGTTATCTAGATTTCCTCAATAAAGTGATATTCGTCGATACGAATCATCTTTTATCTTGGGTGCTACAAAATCATCAACTTCTAGCTTCGAGTAGTTTGCCTAGAAACAGACACACTTCATACCACAGTTTCAACTTTTCAGTCCTTCCTTTCAGCACGTGTTCTAGACACCCACATAAGTGAAAGTATTGTTGTTGGTCCCAAAAGTGGTCAGATGAGGACTAGAGGGGAAGGGAGGGTGGGGTGAATAGACCTCTAAACTTTTTAAAACTTTTTCTCTAACTTTTCTATCAGCAGAGTCAGCTGATCTTACTCGTGAGACTACTATGCTGATTTAGCACTCAACAGATTCAGCAGAGTCGACCAGTAGTCTGATTTCACTTATCTGATTCCAATATACTCAGAGTTTCAAAACTTGTATGCAGCGGATTTTAACAAGTATGATTTTCAACTTCAAAGTTTTACCCCAGTTTTATAAATTCCTCTTTTAAAAGCTTTTTCTTTTAAACGTTTGTTTACTTATGAAAATATGCAAGTTAAAAACAAGTAATCAAACAAAGGAATTTTTATAGTGGTTATATAGACACAAAGTCTTTTAGTCCACTCTTCTAAATCACACAGATTTAGGTTCCACTAGAAACACAAAGTAACTACTACTTGAGTTTTTACAACAAATGAAAAGCCCAAGTAGAACACTTAGCTCTCAGGTATGCTTTACAACAAATGATAAGCCATAAGTAAGAACTCTTTGTTCGCTCTCGGAAAATCACAAAGATTAACCTTGCTCACTCAGTATAGGAAATCACGCAGAAGACCTATACTACGAAGTTATATCACTCACAAAGATGGATATAAACTCCTTCTATTCTCAGTTGAATGTCACTCAGACATACAAGAGTTTGATCTTGTTCTTCAACAAAAATCTTCGTCAACAGATGACTTCGCTTGTGATAAGACGAATCAACTGACTGATCTTACTCTAAAGATGTGATCTTGAATTGTGCAAGTCTCTTTTCATTCTTCAATCCCTGGTCTATTTATACTCTCGGATTTGAAATTCTGCCCGTTGAAGATAGGCGAAATTACATTTTAATCCTGAGCAACGGTCTTCTTTTTTACGGTAGCTTTTGCAGACTTTTCACTGTACACTCTGCTGTACGGATATCTACTTTATGTCAGTCGCATTTAATGCACTCAACTTGTTACCGTTGATGAGCTTACTGACCGACTTCACTTTGTTGATGGGATTACTCTGCTGATGATCACTCTGCTGAATGATCACTTTGCTGATTCAAGAATGAACACATCTATCTTGACTGGGCTGATGATAACCAATCTGATCTTACTGATCTGATATCCCACTTTGCTGATTCGGTCACATAGCTTCCAGACCGTGAGATAGGTTTCACTAAGCTTTTCAGTTCTTAGTTAATGACTCATTTTTAACCTTTTACTCTTTGACCTTTTTGTCATCTTCAAAACCTTCTCTAACCAATACCAACAATTGTAAACTAACTTTACAACCATTCCACAGTTCTTAGTTGTTACATTCAAAATGTAGATTGCGGTTTCTAGTGCCTATCACAAGAAAGACATTGGTAATGAGGAGTAACCATTTCTAAGAAACTTCTATTGTAGAGTTTCAGGTGATGTGAGTTGGATTGAATTCCATGCTCCAGCGAGTAGTCCTTTGAATTCGTAATCCAAGTTTTATCTTCCTTGATCTTATCAAAGAGTTTTGAGTGATTTACCTAAATGTTTTTCAACATCTCTAGGAATTCTCTAATATTTCCAGAAGATTCAGATTTCTTTTGCTTTAGGTAAACATGAAGAGTGTTGACTTTCAAATCTCTCAAAGGACATTCATTTACTAGCATGTTTATCCTATTCAGGTTAGTATGTACTAACCTTAGATGCCAAAGATATGTGTTATCACTCTTAGAAGTTTTAGAACGCATGATTGATCAATAATTTGCTACCTAAAATAATTCATAAATTATTTATCGATCATTTCTGACATTTACAGTCCATATTCTATGTTTGCATCATAACCATTTTCTGAAATAACAATCTTATTATCAGAAAAAGTAAAATAATAATCTTATTCATGCAATCATAATTGAGAAATCAAATTTCTAGAAAAGTTTAGGAATAACGTATACATTGTTCAAAACAATGAATCTATTCCTAAATTCTAAATGGACTGTTCATATGGTCTTTACAAAAAATGATCCCCCATTTCCCAACATTCATTGTGACATTCCATTTGGCAAGTCCCTTTGAAGAACCAAACATCTTTTCATTTTGATCTTCTTATCGCAGAGATACCTTTTATAGTTTCTCTTTCAATGCCCATGAACTCCATAATGAAAATATTTTCTCTTATGGATTTTGTTCATGGAGTTGTACTTATTTAACTTTCCCTAGGATGCTCATAGCTTCCTCGTGTCCTGACTCAGACCCACCTTTCGCCCTCTCCTTCTTTTTGTTCTTAACGGTAGAGGAAGACAAACTTTGCTTGACAACGTTTGTCTCATACTTTTAGCCTTATGTTGAAATATGGCTTCAAAAGTCTGCAATTCATTTTTAGCAATTTAGTCATGCTTTAAACCAACTTATTCTTAATATAGTTTGATGTGAACGCAGAAAAGTTTGGCATGAGTGACCTAATAATTACACTAATTTGAGTCATCTCTTCAATGGTGGCCTCTTGTATTGCTAACTTGTGCACAATTTTGATCATGTGGATTCTTACGGGAAAACGAGCCTCGGGCAGCTGAAATATAAAACTTTTAGGCTCCCCTTGGGAATCTTGACAGGATACAATCCGGTATATATTTAAACTAATATTATACAAGAATATATAAACAGATCTAGTTTATACCTCGTTCCTTGCACTTCCAAAGCAACTCTGTATATCTGGATCTGTGCAAAGTCGTCCCCTTTGTTTCTCCATAAAGTGGATCTGCAACTTTTTGTGAAACGTCCCACGTGTTGCGTCTCTACGGTTCAGTACACCACAATTACACGAATACTCTAATTGATCTGATCGGCTAGAACACAGAAAAATTAGACGAGAAACTAGAAGAAAAAGAAGCAAGAAGTCGATGGCTTCTTGCAGTAGGAGTGGGCTGCTTTTGCTTAGGAGTGGCTAGGGTTTTTCTTGTTTTCACTTTCTGAGTAGAAGACTAAAAAGTGAAACTTTTTTTTTTCAAGACTAATAAGTCTTATTTATAGATACTATGAATCTTAGATTCCTTAGATATCTTTCAAACCCTATTCACACTAGAAGACTTTTTTTACTTGTCCAATAAGACTAAGTCTTCTATTTTAATTGGGCTAGGCCTTAATTAATTTGCAAGTCCAATCTTGCAATTAATTCAAGAGCCTAGTCCTTTTATTAAATATGGGCTCCAATAAATCTCCAAATTAATTGACCCATTTAATTAATTTGGACTCCAAGTCCATTTAATTAAATCCACTCCCATAAATTAAATCCAATTTAATTTATCTTCAAACCCAATTAATTAATTATTTCTCATAATTAAATCCAATTTAATTCATATGATGATCCAATCTAATTAGATCATCCTAAGCCCACTTGGGTCGACCCAGTCGATCCCACATTTCTTCATTTCACTTGTTTTCGCTCCATGTGTATTGTGTATGTCCCCGTAAGTCCACCACATAATTGGATGTGGGTTATAATTAAACTTTCTTTCAATTAATGGAATAATCACTTATTCTTAAAATCAATTGAACACTCTGTCAACTGACCATTCCTCAAATCAGCACCCCTGCTAATTTGGGAATTCTCCCACACTCCGCAATAGATGTCTGGCCACAAGTCCGTGAAGCCCAATCACTGGTGAATTAATTCAGTGAACCTTTTCTCCTTTACAATTACCATGTACGACTTAATCCTTCCATTAGTTGGTCTCCCAGTCAAGACTAAGGTTATGGACTTTCATCGGTTTCCTTACTTATCTTGACTATATGTATTCTGGTCTCGAAACTATTCCCTTTGACTTAACCTTTATGAGCTACTTTCATAAAGGCGTCAGATACCTTGGCCAAGGATTTACCGGAATACGTTTGTCACAGAGATTCATAGGAGAAGCTCCCAACCTATCAAGTCAGGTCAACGGATCCTCTGTTGATGATATGAACCTGCATACACGTTCCTCTATACCCAACATGAACCCACAGAGACCTTCTGGTAGACTCCAGTCAGTCGGAACTCATATCAAAGCATAGACGTTCGTGCACCAGATAAACCATATCACCTCAAGTAATAAGGATCGTTCCTCGTACACTATTGTAAATAGGAATAACTTCATCCCCGATATGCGACTACCGCTTCCATGGTGAGTTATTTCCTAGTTGGGGTATTCAGTGCGCTTGCCATATCAGCAAACTATCCCAGTCATGCTCGTGGACCCCAGCATCCTCCAGTTCATCGGAGTAAACACACTCGTCAGGGTCTAACCGAATCCATTGATGTCCCATCTCAAATGGATTCTACGACCCTTGAATTAGTTTTAGATCACGGCCTCGGAGATCAGCCCATGGGTTGTCCCATAGCCCTGTGATCTAAGGACTTCCATCCTTATGTTAGATAATTATTCATAAGATGAAGGTGACCATATAAATAAATACATTTATTAATCGAACTGAATAGTTCTTTTAATTATTACTAATTAAATGCAGCCAAAATAGTTAACTTGCAGGACACTATTCCATCAGAAGTGTCCTTCTTAAACTTAGCCTTCATGAATCTATGAGACGATTCGTCGACTTTGTTTAGAAGGTTTGCTAAACATGACTTGTAAAGATTCTCATAACTCGTATGAGTTCTCCATGTACTAATGTTTCTTCTTAAGAACAACGTTCACGGAAGCAAGCATGAGCAACACACCTTGTTGTTGGTTTAGATCCAACTATCCTATTTATCTCGTACGGTACGAGAAGCACCAGCGAGAGGTTCTAGAGGACAATCCACTGTGAGAACAAACTCTTAATTCTCACAAATCATTCGTATACTAATTTTGGATTTTCAATTAACGTAGTTACGTTTCCCAGTTAGGTTTTCGTTCTAGAGGAAATCGACAAATGAGTTTATAAAAGACATAATTGTTGAATAAATAAATAAATTGAAATTCGATCATACATTCATAATAAACATTATATTTCGGAATAGTAAACGTGATGCATGAATGCAACTCTTAAGAAAAACACATAAAGCAATTTACTAATCCGCGATAAAATAATTTAGCTACTAATATGCTGCCGTAGGGTCCATCATATTAATGCAAAATTAAGTTCGAGACAGTCTCAAATTAATAAGTAAACTAAAATATCTCATATTCATATTTCACTACTATTTACCGCATTATTTGGTCAACATGTATTCAACTAACTTAAACATATGTTTATGAGTGCAACCTATTATTTCAGATTTTATGACTTAACTTAGACTTGTCACCGTAGCGTAGATCAAGCTAAAATACATCAATAAATCATATTTCAAGGAAGTTTAATCTTGTTACTGATACAGGTAAGACACCTTCCGTAGGGAGGATGCAATCTAGGCACCGCGAGGCGCTACCTAAATCTCACTTTATTAAACTAATAATAGAGACCGTAGAAAATATCAACATATATCCTTCTCCCACTCAGTAATTTTAAAACATGTGTTTTATCTAGATAAATATTTATGTTTTAATAATCTACATCAACATTACTAGATTTTTAATCTCCAAGCTAATTTATGATTAAAATCCAATCTAATTGGGTCTAATTTATTATGTAAATTATCTTCCAATCTAATTGGACATTAGGTGATCTTAGACTATCTAAGTTGAGAAATTAATAATTATCCAATCAAATTGGACTTCGGTTTCTTTAGACATTCTAACCAGGCTAACTTTTTAAGTGAACCCTTATTAATTTTTACCAAACTCAAGAATCACCTAATTTTTAATAATGCTCATAAGTTTAACAATTAAACTAATTCATTATTTAAATAAATTTATTTTAATAAAACAATTATACGCGCATGCATAAAAACATATATATATCGAATATAAATCTATATGTGATGCATGAACATAATAAAGCGATTGCGGGTATCATGAATGACATGTAAAATGCATGAACATGCTATCAATCATAACATAAGCATTAATAAGAAACGACGGGTCGGGTGTTTTTGGGTATTTCTAAAATTACAACCCATAAGAAAATAAAAAAAGGGACCTAACTATTACAAAAGTAGCGTCCTTTACATATCTTCATCTCCTAGCTCATTCTTGTAATATGCTCCATCAAGCCCATATTCCAAAGTCAACCGAGTTCAAATGGTTTTTTTGGTAAAGTTCCAAACTTATATCGAAAAACCCGCAATTCAAAATTGTGCTAATGACCCAAATCAAACATACAATTTTGGCTAAGTTCAAAACTTAATTCTAAATTCACAATTCAGAATTACACACATAAGCCAAGCCAAGGTCAATTTCATAGATTGACCCACCACCCAATCAACTATGGATTACTTCAGAAAATTGGTACAACAGTGGGACAGTCCCATCTAATAGTTAGATGTTCTGGCCGTGAGACTATCCCATGACCATTATTATTAAAATTTCTTTAATCGAAATTTACAGTCCAATTAATAAGTTCTCATGAATGTGAACACGTTTCCATCACATGGAAATTTTCATGCATGTGAACACTTTTAATTAGTAATACCAAATTTAGAGAGGGCCGTATCATTGTTAATGTGTAATCAGGCCACTAAACATTCATTGGCCCAAAGTGTATTGCATCAACTGCCGGCTAGTACGGTTCTTCCGGATCTCAGATGTCAAGAATTATTAGAAGCGGAAAAAGAGATAGTATGCAATTGTCACCAATTCTGAATCTCGTTCGTCACATCTTCGGATTTTGTCGACTAATCTAATGATTACAATAAATCTTATGCCCAGAAATTTGGCTTACAATAGATCTAGGAATAAAATAACAATTATAAAATCCTAACCCAAAAACACCAAATTCGACCCTTAAATCAAAACTTTTATCCATACACGATTTAAACAATTTAAATATGCATATACCCACAATGAATTAAAATAAAATCGTTATGGACCGCTCTGATACCAATTATTGGTGTTTTATCCAATCGGATCCGAACTATTCGACCCGATGAGTAAACAAGATCGAACTAATTCGACCCAATTGTGGAATTTGGTGGGTTTTATGTTCATAGTATATTTCGAAAATAACTAATATAAAAAATGAGGATCCCATAAATGATAATATTCTAATTAAGCAAAAAGAAAGAAAAAGAAAACTTACAGAAAGCATCCCGTCATTCGTTCTTTCGGTTGAACTTTTTGCTTCATGGTTTTCTTTAGTTTGATGAACAAACAGCTTTGATCTTTTTCACCATTGATATCAACCACGTTCTCCTTCTACTAGGCGTGTGGGCACCAACTTAAGAGAATCGAACTTTTCATTAACGTTGCAGATATCAAAATTTCAAGATGAAATTTCTTCTTTGTTTCTTGAACAAGGGGTGGCTTTTGTATGTTTAGGGTTGAAGAACTTTTATTTTATTTTGAGTGTAATCTTAATGATTTCATAAATATCAATTATCTCTCATCTAAGATCTATATCTTATATGTATATGTAGATAGTTATGGAAAGAGTTAAACTCCTCCTATGACTCACTCAAAAATTCTTACTAGGAAAAGAAATCTTCTCTCTCTTACCTTAAGAGAGTTATTAATTAAATACAACCCTTGTAAGAAATTAAAACATACATAAACATATTTATATATATAATTTCGAAAATTACATATATAAATATATATTTTTTCCTTTTATTTATTATATAAATATATCATATATATTTACTTAGTAAATAATGAATTTCTACAATTAGAAATTCCATAAATGCTAACTTTTCCTTTTTCTTGAATCTAGTATTCAATTTTCATTAGATTCAATTTTATAATTAAATCTAATACAATTAATCATGATATCTTCTAATTAACTAATTCTAAATTAATTAATTAAATATCATCTAATTAATTCGGAGTATCTATTTTAGGAAACTATTTCCAAAATGCAACATGAATGAATTCGTTCTAATTTCTTGAGTTCAAATGTAGATTATCAGGAGCCATGATTGAGGACCTATGGACATGTAACTTCAAGCTCCAATAAATCGCATAATTTATTAAACTCTTTAATATAATTAATTCGATCTATTAATTCCAAGTGACTCCACTAAAGGCTTGGAATTGCACTTTTGTCATTACAATATATTTTACTCAAAAGATCAAGATAGTCCATTGATATAATCACTACATGCAATTTGATCCTCCAATAATTGATTCGTAACTAGAGCTAGGTGTAATTACCGTTTTGTCCCTCTAATTACTTCTTTATCCTTAAGTTCCATTAGTTCACTAGTAAACAGTTTGATTTATGAACTTATTCATAAATCAGTGCGCTCTACTGTTCAGTTCCAGAACCAACACTTAAGGGAATCAATATTCCAGCTTCCCGCAAGAATGGTTGGATTCCATATCTGCAGAATACATTCCCAGCCATTTATTTTAACGGATATTCAAGACATAAATTTTAAGCTCGACATGGTTGCGGGCCATTACCTATGAATCAAAAGAACTCGTTAACATAAGCAGGAGTTTATGCTTACTCATGATTTAGATCAATTCGCATATGATCATCAGTTGACATGTTCTAGAACCATAATATCAACGGTACCTTATTTATGATTCTAGATCATTTATGGTCCAGTCCTGTGTAATCGAATTACACAAAGTACCTCCACCTTCGATGTCTCTACATCAGTAATTCGGATCAAGATTACTTCATTGTAAATGTTCCGTTGACCGTACTAGTAGTGTTTAGTTAAAGATCCCAACTTTAACTCACTACGGACTTTAGTCTATTAGCTATAACTTAAATCCTCCAGTATAACATATATACTTAAGTCATAATTTCTTTAATAGACTTGAAATTTTATGATGTTTATATTATGCATTAAATCAAATGATTATATGAAAAATGAATTTCAAATTTATTTAGTTATAATTTCAAATCTAATGAAAACGATAATATTATAATTATACATATATACTTAAGTCATAATTTCTTTAATAGACTTGAAATTTTATGATGTTTATATTATGCATTAAATGCATAATCCAAATGATTATATGAAAAATGAATTTCAAATTTATTTATTTATTTAAATTAAAGAATGCCAAATACATGCTTTAAGAGCATTATGCCTAACACTTATAAAAACAAAATACTAGTAAGAGAAGTAAAATTCTATAACTTCAGCACCGCTTTCAACCAAGTACGTGTCATGTTGATTCCATGCATGTCGCCACCACTTCTCCAACATGCAATTACATATTAAAACATATTTATCTATACACAATCAAATTGGTATTAATATTTCTTATGAGATTCTTCTCTGAAAATCAATATTAATTGCACAAAACACATCAATAATGGATCTAATTCACAAGTTTCTCAATTTAGTTGCCCCCCCTTTCACCTTCTTCACCCTTCTCCTTTTCTTGCCCCCCTTTCAATTTTTCAAATTCTTTCTCTCTGTTTTGGGTACCCTTTACGGCGAAGATGTTGCCGGGAAAGTTGTCGTTATCACCGGTGCCTCCTCCGGCATTGGCGAAGTAAGTTTAATTGTAAACAAAAAGTTGTGAAAATGCACTAATTAATTTTTTTTCCTAATTTTATATATATTTCTGGAGTAAAATGCCTATATTTTGCCAAATTAGCAAAAAAATTCCATGTATTATGTTTATTAGCAAAAACTTCCTCTCAAGTTGGGGTAAAAATTTTGTAGGAAAAATGACAACTATACCCAAAAAATGCTAGAACACCTCTAATGACTAAAAATATGATAATAATCCTTCAATTAACTTTGACAATTGACAATAATCCCTTGTTTATTTAATAAATTGGCAATAATCTTGTTATTGATTTAATGATTATGAAGGAATTTCAAATAGAATTTTTCAAATGAAAAATTTTCAAATGAAGAAAAGAATCATGTGGGCTTTTGCTAATAAAAAATAAGACATGTGGTTTTTTTGTCATTTAGTCAAATGAGGTGTTTTTGCATTTAATTCTATATTCCTATAATGTTTTTTTTATATGTTTGGCAGAGTCTTGCTTATGAGTATGCTAAAAGAGGTGCATGCTTAGTTCTTGCTGCCAGGAGAGAAACAAGTCTTCAAGAAGTGGCTGATAGGGCTCGTGACCTGGGTGCACCCGACGTTGTTGTGGTACGTGCCGATGTTTCCAAGGCGGAGGACTGCCGAAAAGTTGTTGATCGAGCAATGAATCATTTCGGAAGATGTAAGTAGAATTGAGTGAAATAATTATATATGTTCTTATGCTTTGCCTAGTTAGGGAAAATCCATATTATTTTTGTTATGCTATATTTATTCGAAAAGTCTCCCAATTCGGGGTAAGAAAAAATGGCAATTATACCCATAAAAAAAATACTCCTTTTAATCTAAAAAATTATCAATCATCTCCCTTTCAACTTTGAAAATTGACGGGAACCTTCTTTTTAATTAAAAAGTTGATAATAACCTTCCTATTAAAAAAAATTGATAATAACCTTCCTTATTCCTATTGATTTATTATGGGATTTATTAAGGAATTTCAAATGAATTTCTTTTGTTCTAATTTTTGGTAATTAGGCAAAACATAAGGGTATATTTGCATTTAGCTGCAAGTTGAATTCCTGTTGGAAAATAATCACCAAATAGTGGGCTGGAAATGATAAAAATATTTGCTGCAAATTGTTTTATAAACCGCTGAAACAGAACAATAAATTTCAGCAATATCGAAAAGTCAATTCCTCCAAGTCGCGTAAATTCTACGCTCTCCTCAAGACAATATTCACCTCCACCAATGTGTAAATGGGTTCTACAACGAATTTGTACCAGGATACAATGAAGCCTAGTTATAAACCGTTTGTTTGTCTATGAATTACACTTTCGAGACACAAACCCGAATACTCAATTACAAATAACCCAAATTTATTAATGGAATTATCGACTGAAAATATAAATAGAAGGTAGTATAGAAAATAAGAAAATGAGTGTTAAGTTTTACTTTCAGTCGAAGTATCCATAAAAGTAAATGGAGGAATTGATTTTCTTATATCCTTTTATTCAATGCTCTTTGCACTTTAAATAAGATAACTAACTCATTTCCAATGAGTCGTGTCTTTTCGGAGTAAACCAACGGCATGTGATTTGAAAATGCTTTAGTTAAAAGTCACAATGTTTAGATTATTAAATTAAATAATGAAAATTAGATTGATAGTTATTTAAAATGGTCCGGATTTAATTTTAAACAAATTTAATTTTGAAAATATCTAACAATTCCATGGTTTATGGTTTTTTATTTTATTTTAGTTCTTGGATGTTTTAAAAGTAAATGATATGTGTTCGTATTTTGTGTGTTAATTTGTCCTTTGTGCAGTGGATCATCTGGTTAATAACGCTGGAGTTATGGCAGTGTCTATGCTAGAAGATATAGAAGATGTTACTGATTTCAAAGCAGTTATGGTAAGAATGGAACATCTATTAATTTGTTTTTGTAGTGATTTAATTTTAAGTAAATGGTAGTTTTTGCAATTGAAAATTTAGTGTCTGTAAAGCTTTGATAGACAAAAAATTAAATTTGTCGCACAATAGTAATACATAACAATTTTAGTATTATTATTATTATTATTCAATTTTGTCACCGGCTATTACACAATTTATATATTTTCATGACATTTATGATGAATAAAAAGGTAGAATGTGCTCAAATTAAATAGTAATGGCTTTGCTTTTATAATTGACAGGATATTAACTTTTGGGGCTCTGTATACATGACAAAGTTTGCTGTCCCTTATCTCAAGAACAGCAGAGGCCGAATTGTAGTAATTTCCTCATCTGCTTCTTGGTTGCCTGCACCAAGAGAGACTTTTTACAATGTAAGTAATTGGTAATTAATTATATACCAAATTTATATAGGGAAAGATGCAGTTTCAGTCCTTTAACTTTTGATGAGTAGTAATTTTGGGACAATTTTTTTTTAGGTAAGCAATTTCGATCCTTTTGACTTTTCACTCTTTGCAACTATAGGAAAATTGACTAAAATTTTTGTTCTTTAACTTTTTAGTGTTTGCAATTTTAGGCCGTTTAGCTGCAATTTTGGTAGCAATTTCGACCCTTTAACTTTTCACTTTTTGCAATTCTAGGAAATTGACTGCATTTTTTGCCATTGAATTTTCTAGTGTTTGCAATTTTAGTACATTTAGCCGCAATTTTGGTCCTTTTAACTTATTGAATTTCAAGAGCAACGGACCGATATTAGTATTGTCAAATGTCCTAAAATTGCAACTATTGTCTAAGGACCGAAATTGCAATCAAATGTCCTGGAATTGCAAACAATAAATAGTTGAAGGATCAAAATTGCTTAACGAATAAAAAATTATCCCAAAATTGTCTACTAGTAGAAGTTCAAGGGCTATAAATGCTTTTTTGCCATACATTGTACAAGTACAAGTTTCGTAAAACATAAATATATTGTGTGATATATTTCAGGCAAGCAAAGCAGCAGTTACTCAATTTTTCGAGACATTGAGGGTCGAATTTGGTCAAGATATAGGAATCACACTAGTGACCCCTGGATTCATAGAATCCGAACTTACCCAAGGCAAATTTGTTAACAAAGCAGGCAGGCTTGAAGTTGATCAAGAAATGAGAGATGTAAGTACCATTCAATTAAAGTACATTTTTGTGGGCTAATGTCAGTTTTATGATATGCATAATGTTTAATTTACCCTGTAATTTGAAAAATAGTATTTTTCCCCTTTTGTAAATTTTAAAGAAGCAGTTTACCTTCTTCAAATGGAGAGTGTACGTAACACACTTGTTGAAATTGATAGGGGCATGAAAAGTTGCATCAAAAGACAAAAATACCCTTTGGGAGTTAAAGTATCATATTTCGAGTTTAAAATGTCGAAGTTATCATAAAAAGGGGGTATAAAATGCCACATTTATAGTAACACGGGAGCGTAATTGAGTCAAATTATAGTATATAAGAGGGGTAGTTTTGTTAATTCAACTTTTATTAAGTTTAAAAATTACAGGAAGGCGGTGTGAGACTTTTATAAGATTATAAGGGAGAAATAAGTGTTCTTTTTCAAATCAAAGGGGGGTAAACTAAACATTACGGATAACACATAGGGTAAATTGCCAATAACTCTTTCTTACATATGAATAACTCTTTCTTACATATGAAGAGAATTAATTGGGTTGCAGGTACAAGTTAATTTAGTCCCAATTCAGACAGTGGAGAGAACTGCGAAGGCAATAGTGAGGAGCGCAATTCGTGGAGAAAGATATGTGACTGAACCCGCTTGGTTTAGGATGACTTATATTTGGAAGGTTTTATGTCCGGAGGTGTTAGAGTGGATGTACAGAATTCTACTAGTGACAGGGCAGGGGGAGCATCCAAAGGAGGCGTTTGGGAAGAAGGTTTTGGACTATACGCCTGGAGCTAAGAGTTTGCTTTACCCAGAAACAGTTCAAGTGCCGGAACAAAAGAAGGATTGATGTTGCAAAATGGGATGTTCATACTTAGAGTGTTGTGTGTGTATAAATTAAAGTGTCTAATAGTGTAATTAGATAAGCTAAGATGTGTTCTGTAGAGATTTAGATTTGATGTCATAAGTATCTTTATATAGGCTTTTTCTCAGTTAGTTTTGTGGAAAATATTAGCTTATGGTTGGTGTTCATGGAATCTAGCAAAAAAATTACGACCCCTTCGTCACATCTGGTATTGGTATTCGCAAGTGTGGTCGTATTCATCGAAACTACGTATATGGTAACAACACATACGAATTGATTCTTGCGCTGGTCATCACGATGACAGGAATTCTTCCAACATCTTGTTGGCATATGATCCCCAAAGATTAAAGTAAACTAATCGCGAAGAGGATACTCATGCCATGACAGAATTCAAGGTTATACCATCTAAAATAGGAACATATTGAAGGGTTTTTGAGACTTTGCATTCTGGAAATTTGGAGATTTGGCACTTTATACACTGACTCAAAATTTTTGACACTTTGTACCCTGAAAATATAATTTATTTATTTGGTATTTTGCTTCCTAGTGTATGTTTTCATGAGAAAATTTAGTTGTAGGAAGTGTAAATTAGTCATTTTCAAAAATTTATGGCACTTTGCACTCTAGAAATATAGATTTTGGCAATGCACCCTAAAAATATAGATCGTTGGCACTTTATACCCTAAAAATATAAACTTTTGCACTTTCCACCCTGACATAATCTTTTTAAGGATAAATTTATTTTATAAATAAGATGTTTAAGATTTAATGTCACAAAATTTACTAAATAAACTGATTTTTGTAAGAATATCATATTTGATGCAAATGAATTTCTATTTTAGGACAAAATGTCCATATAATTTGCAAAAAAAAAATGCCATGATTATTTTTGTTATTTAACTCGAAATGAATTTTTTATTTTCATGTTGGATTATTGTGCATTGAAAATGACTATTGTATCTTTCTATTGACGACATTCAGGGGCTTTTTTCCATAGGAAAACACATTAGGGGTGCAAAATGTTAAAAATTATATTTTTTAGGTTCAAAGTGCCAAATATTTTTAATAGGATGTAATGTGCCAAAATTTTATATTTTCAGGATGTAAAGTGTCAATACTCTATACTTGTAGGGTGCAATGCAACGTGCCAAAATTCATATTTTTAGGGTGCACAATGCCAAAAAAAGGAAAATGCCTATTATACCCTTCCACCAACAAATTTTCTCAGTAAAACACACACTAAGGTGCAAAGTGCCAAAATAATTATATTTCTAGGGTGCGAGGTATCAAAACTTTTTAAGTCGAAGTGCAAAGTGCCAGAACCTTATGTTTCTAGGATACAGAATGCCAAAATCCTCATACTGAATGCCATCAAAGAATTCAAGATTATACTATCTAATATTAGGAACATAAGAACAATGAATTTGAATGGCATTTTTTTATCAGTATCCAACCCTAAGCAATCTCCAATAACTAGAGCTTTGTCTCTCAAAATCAAGAAAAGAAAAAATTAGAGCTTTGTCTTTTAAGGAAGTATATGGTTTTTACTTAGCAAAGAGCTCTTCCATTTCTTCCTTCCAGTTCATGCACTTTCACCTTCCAAGACATTGATTAGGATTAACAACTATGCTTCCTATTGTTATCAGAAAGAGAAGAATTTGGTTTTTATAGCATAATCTTTCTCAAGTTCACCATTCTCCATAAAAAGCTCGTCAGAATACGCGTATACTAATCCAATGATTATTTTTGCTGGATTACAAATTAATTCGTACTTACCGAAATTCTGATCATCAGCAATGAACAGTTTAGTGAAGTTCGACATTTCTTGATGAGCCTTCCCATTCTGCATTTCATCATTTGTGTAGATACTTGCTGTATAAAGTAAACACGAGTACAAGGCTAATGATAACTAGCTCATGGAGATAAGCAAATGGGATTCATATGGGAGTGGTTTTGTCTCTGAGCATAACTGCGGGATTGTAGCCTTCTAAGAAGTAACAAAGCATCCGATGCTGGACAGCCCTGGTTCATTTCAGAAGCAACTGGAACTGGAGACGATTTATTCATTTCTATAAGCATTGTTCCCTGAGAAGCAAAACAAAGGAACAAAACATCATAAAAATTAAGAGCTAATGCCAATTTACCTCCTTCAATTGGAGAGTGTAACTCACTCGCCGAAATTGAGAGTGGGCATTAAAAGTGTGTTTATAACATAGGGGCGTAAAGTGCAACATTTGTCATAACTCAGGGGGGTAAAGTGTCACATTTATCATAACACAGGCGGTAAGGTGCCATATAAAAGGTATATTTTTGTCAATTCATATATTTTTGAAGTTTAAAAATGTCAGGAGGCAGCGTAAAAAATTCATAAGATTAGGAGGGTAAAGTGTTCTTGTTCAAATTAAATGGAGGTAAATTGAACATTATCCATATCACAGGGGCTTGATAAAGACTAAGTTCGACAAGCTAATTGTGCTAAATATATATTAAATTTTATTATTCAAAAGAAAATATGTCAAAATATGCTCAAATGTCTAAAATTGACGAGATCAACCAAAAAGGGGGTTCCCTAGGAATGACATATTCTTGCCATTCTGAGGATTTTTTGCACTTTGCACCCCCGAAAGATAGGAAATAGGCACTTTGCACCCTCGAAACTTAGATTTAGCACTTTGCACCCTCAAAATATGAAAAATACAGCACTTTGCACCCTCTTTTATTTTCAAGCAAAAACTCAAGGGCAAAATAGGTAATTCAATTATAAATCTTTGGCACTTTGCACCCCAAAACTTGAGAAATTGGCACTTTGCACCCCCAAAATAAAATTAGCACTTATCATCCTCGAATTAAGAACAAATCAGAAACTTGCACCCCCAAAACACAATAAATGGACAATTTGCACCCCGAAACACAAAATTAACACTTAACACCCTCAAATTAAAAAAAAAAACTCAAACCCCTCATTTTCTCCGACACAGTTGAACTTACCAAATTTTACTCTTTCAATTGTTGTGCATAGCACGTTTAATTTGTACAAGCTATAATTTATGGCTTGTTAATTTGTTATATGATGTAATCATTCCAAATTCATGGTATTTAATTCGTATATATGTATATAAATGTAGGTTGTTCAATCGGATCGGAAACTTACCTATTTTGCCTTAGGTTTTTTTTCACCCCGATGGTCAAGTTTGCCGGAAAAAATGAGGGGTTTGATTTTTTTTAATTTGAGGGTGTTAAGTGTTAATTATGTGTTTCGGGGTGCAAAGTGTCCATTTATTGTGTTTCGGGTTGCAAGTTGCTGATTTGTTCTTAATTTGAGGGTGATAAGTGCTAATTTTATTTTGGGGTGCAAAGTGCCAAATATTTATAATTGAATTATCTATTTTGCCCTTGAGTTTTTGCCTGAAAATAAATGAGGGTGCAAAGTGCTGAATTTTTTATATTTTGAGGATGCAAAGTGCTAAATCTAAGTTTCGAGGGTGCAAAGTGCCTATTTCGCATATTTCGGGGGTGCAAAGTGCAAAAAAACCCATTCTGAGCAAGGCTTTTTCCTTGAGAAACAAACTCATATTGATAATTTTTTGCTAAAAATGGAAAAATATTAGAGTAAGAATACCAATCGGTAGATTAATTTAATAATATAAGTGCAGCGCAGCATACTACCTCAAAATTGATCAAGAATATTTGGAACTGTTTTAGTGTCTCCTTCATTTCACTAACTCGCTTGGGGTCTGAGGCGGCAAGAGCACTTGTAACCTCATGTGGAGAATAGCCTATTCCACTCTGTACAACCTAAAGAAGAAAAGAAATTAGTTGATGGATAAATTAGATCAACAGAATTATTTGTTGATGAATTTTACTCACATTGTGGTCGATGAGGATCTCAGAGATGAGGCTGCCATCATCTACATAAACCCGAAGCTCATATGTAGCCCTCTGTTTGTACTGGAATCCTTTTACACCAGTCAGAAAGCACTGCAAAAATGAGTTAGACAGGTCTGCATCATAATGGGTAAAGAGATTATATTCAGGCAATTCTAAATTACAGTTGGCAATCAAGTAGTACAGAAATTTATTAATACAATATTTTTTGATAACGCAGTAGGTGTATAAAAGCAGCATTGATCATTAAACACCTCGCCATCCGGTGCAAGTAGCCTAGTTCATACTCAAGAAATGCAGGGAAAGAGATTTATTTTTGCTGAAGATTAAAACATTTCATTAACAAGCTAAAAAAACAGTACAAAGAAAATAGAATATAGGGAGCCCCCATTTCAAAAAACATAAACATGAAGGAGAAAAAAAAAGGAATGCAGAACGAAAGGGTTCATAAAGTCCAAGTTCACGGCTCAAATGGCAGGATTGTGAGTTATGAAATTGGTCCCTCCAGAGTTGTATCCAAATTTCCTTTTTGGCCGGGAAAGAGATTTATTTTTGCTGAAGATTAAAACATTTCATTAACAAGCTAAAAAAACAGTACAAAGAAAATAGAATATAGGGAGCCCCCATTTCAAAAAACATAAACATGAAGGAGAAAAAAAAAGGAATGCAGAACGAAAGGGTTCATAAAGTCCAAGTTCACGGCTCAAATGGCAGGATTGTGAGTTATGAAATTGGTCCCTCCAGAGTTGTATCCAAATTTCCTTTTTGGCCTACAATCCCATTACCTTCAAATTTCCTCAAATAAACTACGGGCAACCCAAACTGGCTCCTCTAAATATTATTGAAATCGGAAAAGACATGCTACGCTTCATTCTGATCATCATGCTTATAACTCACAATATTGTCAAGACATGCTATGCGTACACATTTTTCATGCAACTTTTGCACTTACTAGAGCAAAAGAGCACTATTAACATTTTTTAACATACAATTTAGAAAATAAAACATAGAACCTAGCCAATAAATAGGTAACTTATCAACATTCTAAAATTGGAAGTGGAAAGATAGACTCCAGCAGCAACATTTTTTTATATCGCATTACTATCAATCATTTACCAGCTCACAATTGGAAGCCATATCAAACGCCATCTACCCAAGCAAAAACTGTTGTGAAAAAAAAAAAGCAAAAACTGTTATGACATCTGATGATACTAATGCAATACGTAGAAGTAGTCCACATAAGAAGAGCTGTGCTTCGTATACACCATTTCAGCTTTAGGATGTATAGAAGTAAAGATCACAAGATAAAATCAATTGTCATTCACTGGGATACCTTTATTTTTCCTCTGACTATGTAAGATTGGTCTTCAATGGCCACCAACTTAGCTGATAAACTTGCCAAGTAAGTAAAAGGAGTTTCTTTATCTCTAGAAAATATGAAATCGTGTTCCAACTCATCCACCATGGTGATTTCCTCAACATCCATGTCTACGGCAAATGATAAGTTAGGCTCGGCACTATTCCCTCCATCTGGAACACTAACATCTTCAACAGGCACATAATTAGGAGGAATACCTGGTGATGTCGCTGCAGAGAGTAAACACAAAAAACTAAGAAAATATGATGAAGAGCCTGTGAGACTGAATTGATACAAGAATTAGAATTCTATAATGGAGTTTTACTCTGGTCAGTTTCTCGTGCATGTGTCATGACTTCTATCGGAGGATCACCAATATGCCGTGGTGGTGTTGCAGACAATGTATTAGGCTCAGCATTATTCCTACTTACAGGAACCGCAAAGTCTTGTCTAGGTATGGCATTGACCGGAGTGCCAAATGCAGTTCCTGCAGAGAAAGTAAAATAGCGAAACTTACACGAGTACAAGGGGAAACACATAAATACAAGTTTTAATAGTAATTTATACATACCCAGCCCAGCAGCCTGTAAAGGTATACTTGCAGGTGTATCAATAGGCCTACCAACTTCAAAACGTTCATGTGGGCTAGGCATGGATGATGTGTTAAACTGCGCATTATTTCCACTAACTGGAACCACAAAGGGTTGTCTACGCCTGTTATTGACAGGGATAGGTGCAGATCCTGAGGAACACAACTTCAACGAAGTTAGAACCAAGTCAAACAAAACCACGTTAGATAACAGTAGAACTTGTCAACCTGGCATCCCTAGACCACTGGATTCTGAAGGTGTTGTGTTAGCACTTGTGGTTCTCTCTATACTCCCTGGAACAGAAACGTTATTTGGTGTCCAAGCAGCAAGTGTGGCTCGTGTTGCCAGAGGGGGAACCTCTCCTGTCCTATTTCTGAATGGGATAATTCAAGATTAATATCTCAATCGCAGACATCTGACTATCTTGTTTAGTTTAAGTTTAGTTTTCTATCCAAAACATGTATTACCACAATTATTTTGATCAGAAAAAGAGAGATGACTTAAGTTATCCCTGAGCTTAATGAACTTTAGAATAAATTTTTGAAAACAATCTCAACAATTCCACGAAAAAAACCCTAGGCAAGAAGCAAGGGCAGATAAACATCGTTTGGATTTTTATTTTATTTTCACCAATGGAAATATAAATTAACAATCTTATTGGTCTTGAGATGCATATGTTATCTGACCCTAATTTAAGAAATAAAAACATGCAGTGGGTTCAACAAAGTAAGGAAGAAAGAAAGTAAAAAGACAAAATTGCAGCAAGAAATATATAATACTCAATAATTGGAGAGTACATGGTAAGCTTTACGAATCTGAAATCATTTATATAGCAGTTTTAGTAAATAGTTTTCTTAATTGCTTAGGTTGAGAAATATGAATCCCTATCCCCAGTGACAGCAAATTCTAGAGATGCTTTTGACAAGAAGTCAAATAATTACAGCAGTTAGATTACAGTTCTTATTGGATACCTTTTCCCGCGGGGTGGCTTATTTATTTCATTAATAAGCCTTTGCCGTGCAGCATCCAACTCCTCAACAGAGCCCCCCAAGACTGCAAGAACTTCAGGGACCAACATCAACATCCCATGTCTTATATTAACATTACAAATAGCTATCTGCAAAAATTGGCAGAATATGATCTTCATATGAATTCGGCAACAGCAATAACCTCCAGTTCAGCTAATCAAAAGGAATGAATTAGCCAACTCTAATGTAATAGAGAACCACATACCTTCAGTCCTGCTTGGGCCAGAGCTTCAAGATCTTTGATAGGCCTATATTCCATACCAAACACACGCTGGACACCATCTGTCATGGACAACTTGAGACATCTCTTGATTCCTGGTGCAGCATTCTGGTACCTTCCACGTAGTGGGCAGCTGATATTCACTATCTCATCCACCTATAGAATCCACGTCTGACATGGAATTAGTTCTAAAAGCGTTGCTAACTAAGAGAAGCGGAATCTGGCACGTACAACAGTAACCACTTGTACAATGTATAGTTTTAACCATAAGTACAGACCAAATTATTTTCCAATGCACCAAAACCACAGCAGTTTCACACAAATTATAAAAGTATTTGAACTAAATCCTACTTAAGGGAATTCCAAGAACCTCATCTCGTGTTATCATCTATCAACTACAAATTCAATAAGTAAGATGATGCCAACAGACTATATGCTAATATAGCACACGTAAGAATCTCAAAGGTATATCATTCCATTCAATTATATATCGAAGTTAAAATGTGAACCCATATTTCATATCATTTTCCCGGTAAAATCTCCCTACCCTGCCTGTTTCCTTTCATTAATCAGAACAAATTAAGCTACCAATTGTAGTTTAAGAAAATGCTAATCACATTTGATTTGTCAATTGAACATCAAACAGCAATTTCAACACGCTATGAAACACTAACAAACTATGGCAAATCCAGTGATTGAATAACATCTTATACTTGTTCACCTACCTGCAAAACGAAAGGCCCCTTAAGATCAACCAAATGCAGTTTGTGCACATTCGGTGGAAGCACCCCAGCGCCGCAAAAATTCATGTCTGAGAACAAAAACTGCTGGAAGCAATGTTTAGCCTTTGCCGAATCATCCATCCCCCGAAATCCCTGCACAGATGCTTGAAGTCCGCTTAAACAGGAATCCAGCCAGTCCTTCCTCAATCTCATGCCTAACATTTCCAGAACCCCGTTCACAGAAGATTCCGAAACCCCAAAGTAACGCTGATTATCATTTCTGTTATAACTACTGTTGTCGATGACATTTACTTCTACTTCTTCATCGGAAATTTCAAGGGGAATTGGTTCGTAGGGGCGGGTTCTATTTGTGTTAGTGGTGGAATTGTCAGTGTTGGGGGTAGGGTTTGAGGAATTCAAAGTTACTGTTTGGAGATCAATTTCGATGTCGTCGGCGATTTCGTCATCTTGTTGATGTTGTTGTTGAAGTGGTGGTGGTGGAGGCGGAGGCGGAGGCGGATGAAGGGGCGGTGGTTCTTCGTCTTCTTCGTCGGAGGAGCAAACAACACGGAGTCGCCTTCTCGCCATTTTTATTTTTATTTTTTGGTTTTTCTCTTTCCCTCCAATTTTTTGTTGCTGTGTTTTAAGAGAAAAAGTGGGAGTTAATGACAATTTACTCCCTTATTTGCATAATTCAATTTACCTCTTCTTAATTTAAACTAGCATTTTGCAAACATATAATTTTACAAAAGTTTCACACCGTCTCCCTATTATTTTTAAACTTAAAAAAAATACGAATTAACAAGCTACCCCTCTTATATATGGCACTTTACTCTCTTGTTTCATGATAAAATATGACAATTTTACCGTATAATGTTATAACAATTTTATGATATAATAAATGTGTCAATTTATCTATATATTATGATAAATATTGCATTTTGCCAAATCACTTTTCATATCCACTCATTATTTCGGTAAGTGAGTTACATTGTCATACTAAAAGAGGTAAATTACTTCTTTAAAACTTTTATAAAAAAAAATGCTCTTTTTTAAATTATAGGGGGTAAATTAAATATTATGTATTTTATAGGGGAGTAAATTGACCTTAGTTGGAGATAGTGGTAACTAATTGGGCTAGACATTGGGCTCGTCTAAGTTGCTACACTACTTGATTGCAATTTGATATTGATGAAATGGCCTTATATGAAATAAATTATGAAATTAAGGCCCAATTATAATGTCAAGACTTATTAATTCATAAAGATGTCATTTGTCCATCATCGTTTCAACATATAATTTAATAAATAAAATACATTTTCATCTAAATGTTCAACTTTTTACATAAAATGTCCCCGGCTGTTGTACGTGTCCGTTAAGTTGGGAAATTATACAGTATATGTAGTATCCGATTTCGAATTTCACCCAACTTTTTTTTTTCAAATTATAGTACGACTTTAACTACAAACCAAAATATATCGCGCAACAGTAGCGAATGGTACTTAACTCATACATTTTATACATTAGCTAGAGTTCTATAGTTACAAACTTTCCACAGCTATTTCTCTATTGAACAGTGGCGCATCAATCCATCCTTAAACCTGTCTATGAGAAGGACAAAATATATACAAGGAGTAAGTCGCATTGGACTTAGTGAGATTCTTCTAAAGGAAAAACAGATGGATTGAATGTGGATAGATGAAACAAAATATGCCATAGAGAGGTAAGGAATATCCAAGTCTCATAGAAAAGAATTAATGTTGTTGCATGGATATGAATTAATGACTCCAATTAAAATGTAATGTCAAGAAAAGGAATTCGACAAACCAGTGTTAGCGAATAAAGAGACTAGCTCACGATACAAGGGTTCAACGATTTGAAAAGCTGAATAATATAATTTCAAGAGAATAGTATGACTCGGTTCAGATATGGAACGGTAACGATCAAGTAAAAAATCATTTCAATTATTATGTTGGCCTCTCGACTTCTCGGCTCAACACCCCCTTATGACTCCCAAATATGGGTGCTACCCTTCGATCAACGATCAATAACGTTTAGACATGCCATGGTGCATGCTGTTGTAAATATTTGAAACAAAAGCAATATAAAATATTATTTTAATCAAAATGTAATTACTCACTATATTAATTCTGAACTGCAAATAAATTGACTAAGGCTTGCAAAAGCAATGTCCTTAAGACAATATTTATGGGTTGTCAAAGGTGCAACAGTTTGTCCTAGTAGTCTCCCAAGATATAACAGTCGGATATTTTTTTTCTTTGCACAAAGAAAAAGTCCACAACGAACTTTAACAAACAAGAATATTAAATAATATTTAAAGTGAAGAATAGAGACAGAGAAGATAGGATTCAACTTTTATTGTTAGAAAACGGAGTGAGAGAATTGGCCAGATTCTCCCTCTATTTATAGCAGCAGAAAGGGTGTTACTGGAGGGACATGTCTGTTCGAATTTGACCTCTAGCACTGGTTTGGTCCGAACAGGTGCAATCGGAACCGACACACTAATTCAAAAAATGGCAAGCGGATCTTACAAAACGGCTCAATCGCGGATCTTATTTGGGTCAATCGGATATGCCACGCGGATCTAATTTGTATGGATTTAATTATTGGGCTTTTAAATTTTTGGGCCAAAACATTGATTAAATTTTCTCTAAAAAGATAATATTTTTTTGCCAAAACCCGAACCCATGGTCGTGTAAGTCTTCTTGTTGGGATACCTCGATTGTCAGAATAACGAAAGTGCGGAATTTAAAAAATTTCCGAGGTACCCATTCAACCCATAAATCAATTTCCATCTTTGTTGGTCCCAAGTGGTCAGATGAGGTCTAGAGGGGGGGGGGGGGTGAATAGACCTCTAAAAATTTATCTTTTAAATTCTCTAACTTTTCTGTCAGCAGACTAAGCTGATCAGGAATTGTAAGTTGACTATGCTGATCTCGCACAAAGCTTTGAACAGCAGAGTTGACCACTCTTCTGATTTTATCAAAATCAGAGTTTTAAAATAACTAACTTGCAGCGGATATTTCTAGTGTTTTTCACAAGTTGTTTTCTTAACTTAGAAAAAGTTTTATCCCCAGTTTTACAAACTCCTTTTTAAAACCTTTTCAATCAGTTAACTTTTTGTGTTAAAGTGTGCTCTTTGAAATATGCAGAAAATAATGCAAGTATAACACAAAGGATTTTTATAGTGGTTATATGGATAGAAATCCTTTAGTCCACTCTTCCAAGTCACTTAGATCTTGGGTTATACTATAAACACACAGTTTACAATACACTCTGCTTGCGCCTATCAACAAATGAAACGGCCACAAGTGCGTAATAGGAAATCACAAAGAAACTCCTATTCTCTGAAGTAATATCACTCACTAAGATGGATATCTACTTCTCACAACACGATTCTAACAAAATCACTCAGATTTATGTGTGTATTCTGTTTTCTCTCTATTCTGCTTCGTCAACAAATGACTCGGCTGATGAGTGTTCTGTTCTTGAGTTTGAGACTTAGAAGAATTCTGCTTCAGATTTATGCTCTCAAATGTGTTGTATCTTCTTCTTCAACTCACGAACTGAACTATTTATACTTGAGATTTGAAAATCTGCCCGTTGAGAGATCGACAGGTGTCCAAATCATCGAGTACTGGTCCCTTCTGCAGAAACGGCTACCTGCGACTGAACACTGTACACTCTGTTGTACTTGCTGTTAGTCCGCATTAAATGCACCAAGCTGATACGAGGTTTCTCTTCAATCATTTGTCGTAAATACCCCTCATCTTCAGCATTTATTACTCCAAGTGCATTTATTACCGTTGCACTAACTTCTGATCCACTTCCACTCTGCTGATCGAAATCACTCGTCTGATGTGTACTCGGCTGATCCCAAACTTGAACTAATCTGATTTGAGTCGGCTGATAGTCCACTAGTCTGATTCCTTTCTTCAGCAACAAATCAGTAGTCTTCTGGACCATATTTGACTAGTCTGAATATAATTCTACCTTGGTCAAATATCTTCTAAGGTTTGTACTAAGTTTCCATACTTAGCTGATGACTTTTGGAAATCATCAAAACCTCCCTTCACTTCAAAGTCTTCATTTTCATCCAACAATTTCCCCCTTTTTGATGATGACAAAAACTTCAGCTAAGTACCTGTACCTAAAACTAAAGTTGAGTCCTAAAAAATTTCTGAGATAGAAATAATATGTTGGAAGCTTGAACTTTTATAGATATTCTTTTGAAGTTACAGTACAAGTTACAAGCACAATAGACTTAAGTGAAAAATTACAAATGAAGTAAGCTGGTTACATAATTTCAACAGATGACCTAGTCTAGTAATCCTAGTCTAGTCCTTATCTTCTTCATCTTCTTCTTCTTCCTCTTCTTCAACTTCAACTTCATCACTACTTTCATCTTCACCACTTGAGAATGCATCAGCAAGGTTCTTTAATTTTTCTCTTCTTTCATCAGCTTCAAACTTTGCTTTGATGTCCTCAATCCTTTTATACTTAACATATGGATTAAGTTGTTCTTCAGCAGAGTACTTAGAGGCAGCTAACTCCTTGTCAGTCTTAGCTACATCCTTGGGCTCTACTATTTCATCAGCTTCATCTTCAGCTTCCTCTTCAAGTACTTCATCATCACTTGGCTTTCCAGCAGCAGCCCGTTGGTCTTGTACTTGAACAGTTGCAGCAACAACAGTCCTCTTAGCTGATTCCTCTTCCCCCTTTTTGTCATCAGCAGCAGGGTTGAGTTGATCAGGAGTTATGTTGACAGCAGCGCAAAGCTTCTTGATGTTTTGATCCATAATTAGATTTTGAGCACAGTGATGATTCAGAGTAGTTTCCACGCGAAGTTGATTAGCCTCCATGCGAAGTTGATTTGATTTTATCTCACCAGTTTGATCATTTAAACAATCAACATTCAGTTGAAGTGTTGATATTTCACTCTGAGCTTTAGTGGCGACAGCAGTAAACTCTTGCATTAATGCAACATTCTTCACTATTTCTGCTTCACCAACTTGCTTCATGACTCTTCCAATCCCAGCAATGTCAGACTCATGCCTTTGAAAAGTAGAATGCAGATGACCCACATCAGCCTTCACGTCTTCAATGTTTCTATTCAAGCTCAATATACTTTGAGTCAGCATCAGGGAGTTGTCTGGTTGTAGAGGGAAGTTTTCAATGGCATCTTTAACCATTTTTGCAGTCTCTTCCTGCATTTGCTTAATCATCAGCTGATTTCTCATCTCCATCTCCTTCATAGCATTTTCAATCAGCATCTGCATTGACTCCATCAGCGAGGAATGCAAGTCAGCAGTAGGAGCAGGGTGTGATGATTCAGCAGGTTCATCCTGTTGAACAGGTGCTTCATGAAGAACAGGACTCTCTTCATCCTTCCACTCTAAAGCTAAAGGAACTAAGTCCTTGACCTCAGCAGGCAGCTTTATTGATGTATCCAAGTTAATCTCCTCAGCTTGCTGGTCTTTCTTTTGTTCTTCACTAGCTGGCTCATCAGCAATGTGAATGATCTCAGTACCATCAGCAGACACAACTGTCTTCTGACGAATCAAGTCAGCTGGCACGAAAAGTGAAATAGTCTGTTGAATACTCAGCTTTTCTTAATAAGTACTGATCTCTGAGCCATAGGCAATTTGCTGTAAACTTGGCAAACTGGGCATTGTACTTGATGTTCCTGGTTCGTACCTTGATCTTTCAGCCCATCTCTCCAATGTTGTGTAAACGGCAATCTTGACTGCTATCAATGCGGTCATCAGCAGGACCAAGTTTCTTTGGCAATGAATCCTTGATAGCAGTCGCCTCCTGACTTACAATGACTCTTGCAAAGTCATGTAGTCTAACTCTGACAAAATCTGAGTCCAATGCCTTTGCAACAGAGGTGGTTTGCAACCCTTTCAAGACCCATCGTCCTTCTGATGCAAACTCCTTCCAGTCTTGGATCTCGTCCTCAGATTTGTTCAATCTGTACTCTCTCCATCTGTTATATCTGATCTTTTCAGGGAGAAAAGTAGTCCTTGATTGAAGCAGCTGATTTAGCCTTTCTAGCTCAGCTTCAAATTTCTTGAAAGCAGCAGAGTCACCTTGAACTATTTCAATGGCTCTCCTGACTTCAAATTTCTTTCTCTTGATTGGCTCTGCCCTTGGTAGAACAAACTGTCCTTCCTTGGGTTTTCCTCCAATCACTATGCCTTCTGACCGTCTTGGTCCATAGGCATCTTTCTTGCTATCCTCCAAAGCTTTAGCCAAGTCTGCTTCCTCCTTGGCAGCTAATTCAGCTTCTGTCATATTCTTGACATCAGCTGCTTTCTTTGCTCAGCTTCTTCGCGCTTTTTCTTGAGATAAGCTGACACTTTTGCCTTGCCAGTTCTTTTCTTCCTAGCAGCTCTGGACTCAACAACTGGTGTCGAAGCTGTTGGTTCGAGAGCAGCAATTGCTACTGGTGCAGCAGCAATAGGTTCAAGGATCTGCACTTCAGGATCCTTTTGAGGTTGAGCAACCTCAGCTGTTGGTGCAGCAGTCTGTTTTACTTGATCATCAGCTGACTTTACTTCAGCAGACTCCTCTGCAGACCCAACAGGCCTCTCAGCTGTTTGAGGGCTTTCTCTAACTAACTCTGAAAGTTCTTTATCTTCGTCAATAAACGTCATCTTCTTTCTGGCAGCTTTCTTTGTAAAAGGAACAGCAGCAGATGAGGCAGTATCTTTCATAGCGCTCCTTGTCCTTTTAGCTACGTTCTCAGCTGGTATTTCAGCTGAAACGGTTCTTTCAGGAGATGATTCAACTGTCATCTCATCAATTTCCTTGACTGTTTCATCAATGATTGAATCCACAGCATCCTTTTTCTTAGACAAAACTGTTCTGGCTTGAACAGCTGGCTTAGATGTTTGAACAGTTGTCTTGCCTTTCTTGCCTTTATCAGCAGGCTCTTTAGGCTCACCAGCCTTCCTCTTTGTTTGCCTCTTTTCTGACACAACAGCAGGCTCCTTTGACTTTCCAAACTTCACTGCTTCATAAATCTTTAACTCTTTGGCCTTGTGAACGTCTTTGCCATTAGTCACTATACATCCCAAATTCACCAGCAGATGACTAAGGAATATCCTGTGCAGAGTAAGACCACGCTGCTTGTGATCAGCAAGTACATACCAGATGAAGTTTGCCCAATTCACCTTCAAACCATAGAAAATGGCTATCATAGTGTGAAAACGCTTCATAGGTACACTGTCCAATTAGAATGTGCAATTCTCCAGGACCTTGGCAACCAAATCTGCCATACGCTGAAATTCATCCTTCAGCTGATTCTTCTTTATGCTTCCAGACAGCACTTGATTTTTCTTTGAAGCCAGATTCCAGAAATCTGCTTCAAGAGGTTCAGCTAGGGTTGCAATTTCAGTCGAGCCTTCAAGAGATAGTCCATATCTCTCACTCAGCAGCTTGGGGGTTATACAAATAACCTTATCCCCAATCTTGGCTTTTATCTCCAGCTTTTCAAAGTCAGTCTCCTCTTTAGAACCATAGAACTCCATAACCTGGTCTTTGAAAATCATATCTTCATGGGCCTCCATGAAGTTAACCAATGTAGCCGCCTTGAATTTTTCCAAGATTTCTTTCATCAACGGTGTGCCAGTCTTGTGGAACGTCAGGTAATTCAAGAACATACCTTCAGCAGCAGCTTCTTTGGCAGCCATTCTGAAAAAGATTAAGGAAAAACAGAGAGAAATTTTGCAGTAGATGATTGCAGAATTGCTCTGAGTGCTTTTGAAATTTTGAGGGTGCGTAAAAGCTTAGTAAGCTGATCAGATCTGGATTTATAGATGTTGATTTCTTGTCGGTTTCCGTGATTAGTGTCAACCGTTAGATCAGTTACTGAAAAGCAGATCGTGCGAACGATATACGCGGATTTCAAAATAACATTAATTATGTCAGACAGGCGGGAATTTGAAACGCCACTTGTCTGTTACTTATAAAAGCGTGCTTTTGATAAAACGTTTTTAGTACAACACTTAAGTATAAGCTGACATAAATAAAAACAGATGAGTAAAATACTTATCTGATAGATGACTTGTCTGATACAGTATATCACTAGTGAAAGCCAATATCTAGTGATCTTCCTTTGCTGTTTGTAAATCCAGCAAGATAAATAATCTTCAAGTCTTCAAGAATCAAGAACAAATCTTCTGATTAAAACAACTTCAACTAACTGTCATTGAAGATTTCATCTTTAAAACAGGAGTACCGCTAGTCTTACACGTTCCTCCTGAATTAAATAATTCATCAG